>JAJOOS010013083.1:0-22102 GCA_029582725.1 Solanum chiquidenum
CATTCAGTATCTATATCATGTTCAAATTATATCATTGCTTATTTGCTTTGTTCAGTTATATATTTATTTCAGCTTTATTCTATCCTGCATTCTCACTACTTTTCAAGTACTGACGCATACGTGTGCTACATCTTCTCGTGATGTAGGTTCAGGTTCTCAGCATCCAGATCACGCTTAGATCGGTTCCCGATCTCCAGTTCAGCAGCATCAGTAGTGAGTCCTCATTTTTCAAGGACAATAGTCATGTTATCTTTCAGTTTTCAGTCTTTTAGTTTCAGATTTTCTAGATTTAGCTGAGGGCATGTCCCAACACTTCTAGTCAGTTTAGAGGCTTATTTCAGACATAGTTAGATTTAGCTTAGTGTTGAGTTAATAACTTCTTTGTATTAAACTCATTAGTTTTCATATATCTCAGTTATAGTATATGGGTATTCCCCATCTTTTCATTTTATTTATGATTTCGCTTCCGCATCAGTTTATTATCTTTAGCATGCTCATGATCATGCCAGCAGGGTTAGCTTGGGATCACTTGTGGTCCTAGGTCCCTTGTCTGCGTCTCGGGGGTAGCTCGAAGCGTGACATGAATAATCTCCAAGTCATTCTTAAAAGAATGTGAGTCCCTAAAATGAGGGTTTATAACCACTCAATCAACAAACCACTCACAATTACATCTAGAAGATCACCAACATTAACTACCCTATTATATCACTCCCAAGCTCTAAGGAAACATCCCTATCGAAGGGAATAGCCTTAACATACCTTCCCAATGAACGCTTGAAAGACCGTAGTTCCATCATGAAAGTTGTTCCTTATGTCCTAAGCTTCACAAACACTATATATACACAACTGGTACGCACCTATAAACAGTTCATAATTAAGTTTAAATCGGCAGATTTTCCATATTGCCCCAACTTGTCAAAACATCCATAGAAATTCATAAAAACAATCATAAAAGAGTCCCGAGATGATTACCCTAGTTAACCAAGTGCAAACTTTGAAGAAACACTAATAACTACAAATTTATATCTTCAAAAACTAGCTCCAAACGCAGCTAATAGAAGGGAAAAACTATTGCCACATGTAGAGATCACGTTTCTAGGCACGGGGGCAACCTTTAATGGTAGAAATCGTCAAAAACTAACCTTCATCATACAAGAACTCCATAGGAATCCTCTCTTAAGATTTCTTTCTAGTTTGGAAGTGAAAAAAAATGTTTTCATGGCTTAAAATGTTGAGTAAGCCGACATACCACATTTTTTACCCTACCCAGATTCTGCCCCGACAGTCTGTAGTAAAATCCTCATAACTTTTTACTACAATTTTGGTTGGATACGGGGTTTTGTGCGTTGCAAACTAGACTCGTAGGAATTCGATATAACGGGTGATAGACCTTCTAACTCTTTATATATTGGGAGAAAACATCCAAGACATTTGGCCCAAATTTCAGAGAATTCTTTAAAAAGGAACTTACGATAACTTTCGCCAACTTTTATTTTGCCATTTACCTAACTTCAAAACTTGAGATACAACCCTTGGAAACTTAAAATATGACATATCACATCATTCTTAATTTATTACCCTCCCTCCTTGTCTTTCCACGAAGATACGAGTTAATTTAGACATTTTGAAAAGTCTGGGTTTTACATCCTCCCCTCTTAGAAACATTTGTCCTCGAATGAAAAAATCTGAGTCATGCGGTTAAGTCCTTAGGAATTTCAAAAATTTAGGCAGAGTATTCTTTGTAAATGTGACTATCCAGGAACATGAAACGTAGAAATTCTAACCTAGGCGTCTCACAGGATGACATAAATAACTAAGCACTATAGCTCCGCAATAAAAGTGCGAGCAAATATACAACGACAACAACAATAATAATAAGCAACAATATAAAAAAAATCAGATTGGTATCTAACCTCACTACACTATTATAAACTGATATTCCATCACCCTGGGGTATGAAACAAGTAAGGATATTTGGACCTCATGCACTCCTCAGCTTCCCAGGTCACCTTTTCTCTATTCTTGTTTCTCCACAATACTTTAACCGAAGCCACCTATTTGGTCCTTAATTTATGGACCTACCGATCTAGTATGGTAATTGGAGTTTCCTCGTAGGACAACTCCTCTGTGATATGAACATCCTCAACTGGGATAACCCAAGAAGGGTCTCCTACACACTTCCGCAACATCGATACATGGAACACTGGATGAAAAAATTCTAGCCCCAAAGGCAATTCTAACTCATAAGCCACCCGTTCTACCATCCGAAAGATCTGGTATGGCCCAATGAATCTTGGACTAAGCTTGCCTTTTTGGCCAAATCTCATTACACCCTTCATAGGCGAGACTTTGAAGAATACACAGTCATCGACACAAAACTCTAAGTCCCTTCGTCACACATCTGAGTATGACTTTTGTCGGCTTTGAGCTGTTAGCAACCTCTCCCGAATGTGCTTAACCTGCTCCAAGGTCTACTGTACTAAGTTGGGTCCAATCAACTCTGACTCACCTACCTCGAACCATCCAATGGGGGACCTACATTTTATCCCATACAAAGCCTCATAAGGTGCCATCCCGATGCTAGAATGATAACTATTATTGTATGCGAACTCAATAAGAGGTAAGTGGTCATTCCAACTTCCCTTAAAGTCTAGCGCGCACGCCTGTAGCATATCCTCGTGTGTCAAAATTGTGCGCTCAGCCTGGACATCTGTCTGAGTGTGAAAGGATGTACTAATATTAACTTGTGTCCCCAGTCCTTTCTGGAAGGAATTCCAGAAGTTGGCGGTAAATTGTGCTCATCTATCAGAGATAATAGATACTGGACACCGTGTAGCCTAACAATATCTCTAATCTAGAGCCTTGCATAGTCTTCATCCATAAAGGTAGCCCTGACTGGTATGAAGTGGGCTGATTTTGTTAGTCTATCAACAATTACCAAAATAGAGTCAAACTTGCAACGCGATCGAGGTAACCCTGTAATAAAATCCATATTAATTGCTTCCCACTTCCACAAAGGAATGGCTATCTCCTGAACTAGCCCAACGGGCTTTTGGTGCTCAACCTTCACCTGTTGGCAGTTAGGACACTGTGCCACAAACTCATCAACATCCTTCTTCATCCCGTGGCACCAATAAATCTCCTTAATATCATGGTACATCTTCGTCGAACCAGGGTGAATAGAATAACGAGAATAATGTGCCTCTTCCATAATCCGATGTCGAAGCCCTGCAACATTCGGAACACACAATCGACCACTATATCTCAGGACTCCATCTCCTGCTATATAAAATGCTAAAAACTACTGATCATGAGCCTTGGCTCTGAGCTGCCCTAAGCTAGGATCCTCTTGTTGCAGTGATTTTACTTCTACAACTAGAGATGATACGGTTGTGTCCTGAATTGTTACCCCACTATCTTCTATCTCTAAAAATCTGACTCCCCAAGCTAGCTAACTGATGAAGCTCTCATGCTATATCACGCTTCGCAACACCTAAATAGGATAAACTACCCATAGATCTTCGACTGAGGGCATCTGCTACCACATTCGCCTTTCCTGGATGATATAAAATATCGATGTCATAGTCTTTCAGTAACTCAAGCCATCTACGTTGTCGCAAATTTAACTCCTTCTATCTAAAGACATATTGAAGGCTTTTATGATCTGTGAAGATGTCAACATGAATGCCATACAAATATTGTCTCCATATCTTTAACGCATACACAACTGCAGCCAACTCTAAATCGTGGGTCGGATAGTACTTCTCATGCTTTCTCAACTACTTTAAAGCATATGCGATAACCTTACCATGTTGCATTAGAACACATCCCAACACAACACCAGAAGAATCATAGAACACCGCATAGCCTTTTGAACTCTCTGGCAATGCTAGAACTGGTGCTGATGTCAACCAGTCCTTCAGCTCCTGGAAGCTATGCTCGCAAGCCTCAGTCCACTAGAACTTAGATGTTTTTTGAGTCAGCTTCATTAATGGTGCTGAAAGTGAAGAAAACCCCCCTACAAACCTTCTGTAGTACCCAGCTAACCCTAAGAAACTATGAACCTCAGTCGGAGTCATGGGTCTAAGCCAAGTCTTTACGGCTTCAATCTTTTGTGTATCAATCGTAATGCCTGCATCTGATACAATATGGCCTAAGAAAGCTACAGAGTCCAACCAGAACTCACGCTTAGAGAACTTTGCGTAAAGTTCTTGGTCTGGAAGAACCTAAAGGATTGCTCGCATATGATTTGCATGCTCAGCTTTTGAACGTGAATACACCAAAATATCATCAATAAATACAATCACAAACAAGTCTAGATACGGGCTGAATATACTATTCATCAGGTCCATAAACACTATTGGGGCATTAGTTAATACAAAAGACATTACCAAGAACTCAAAGTGTCCATATCTGGTTCTAAAAGCTTTCTTTGGAACGTCTTTCTCCTGAACTCGTATCTGGTGGTACCCTGATCTTAAATCAATCTTTGAGAAGCACTCAACACCTTCTAGTTGATCAAACGAGTCATCGATCCTCGGAAGGGGATACGTATTCTTTATAGTCACCTTATTTAGTTGCCGGTAATCGATACACATTCTTAGTGAGCCATCTTTCTTCTTTACGAATAACACTGGCGCATCCCATGGTGAAGCACTAGGCCTAATAAAGCCTTTATCCAGCAAGTCTTTCAGCTGATCCTTCAATTCTTTTAGCTCAGCAAGAGCCATTCTATAAGGAGGGATAGATATGGGTTGTGTACCTAGTAGCATATAGATAGCAAAATCAATTTCCCATTCTGGAGAGATATTAGGGAGCTCGTCTGGAAATACATCTAAAAACTCATTAACTATCAAAATAGACTGAAGAGTCGGTGGTTCTGCATCTATTTCATGAACGTGAACAAGATGCTAAATACAACCCTTAGTAATCATCATCCTCGCCTTAAGATAGGAAATAAACCTACCTTTCGGCGTTGCTGTATCACCTTTCCATTCCTAAACTGCCTCTCCTGGAAAGTGGAATCTAACAATCTTTGTCCGGCACTCAACATTAGCATAACAAGACACTAACGAGTCCATACCCATAATGATGTCAGAATTGACCATCTCTAACACTACGAGGTCTACAGAGGTCTGACAGTCGATAATTTCTACCGTGCAACCTTGATAGACTCTCTTTGCAATAATAGACTTACTAACTGGTGTGGATACAATAAAGGGTCGATCTAATAAATCTGCTACTATATATAACTTCCCCAGAATAAATGGAGTAACATAAGAGAGAGTAGATCCAGGATCTATCAAAGCATAAACACAATGGGAGCAAACAATCAATGTACCTGTCACAACATCTGGTGATGAATCTAGGCCCTGTCGGCCGGCTAATGAATATGTTCGGTTCTATCCACTACTAGAACAAGATTCTCCCTCTCCGCCTCTACCTCTACATGCTGAAGTTTGGGGTCCACACCCTGTAGACTGTGCTGATGAGGAGGAACCAACTACTGACTTGGTCGACTGACCTATACCACCCCGACCTATGGTCGGGCAGTTTCTCGACCCATGCCCCTCCTGTCCACAAGAATAACAACTTGTGGAACCCTGTCTGCACCTCCCAAATTGCATCCTACCGCAAGTAGCGCAATCCGGCGGGGCTGTCATAGCCTTGCCTGAACCCTTCTACTGCTGAGAGCCTGATTCTTGTGAACCCTCACCTGGGCTTGACTGTCCCTGATGATCAAATCTAGTACCCTGGAACTGCTGTGGTGGACGTCTAGGTGGCCTAATAAAATATCGGCGTCCGGGACCACCCTGAAAATCTCCATGTGAACCAGCGGGCATATCCCTCTTCTATCTCTCTATCGAGACCCTCTCACTCATATAATATAGATGTCGGCGATCCTCTATGCCTTGTGCAAAGGCCTGAATTTGTGAGATATCCATAATATCATTTAGTGCAACAGTAGAACAAGTGTCGATATAGTCTGAGTCGAGCCCTCCTATAAATCTACACACCCTATCATGCATCGTATCAACAAATGCTGGTGCATATCTAGCCAATGAGTCAAATCTCTACCCGTACTCTCGGATACTTATGCTGCCCTGTCAGAGGTTTAGAAACTGGTCCACCCAGCCATCCTTAATCTCTCGAGGCAAATAGTGATCTATGAAAGCTTTTGTAAAGCTATCCCAAGTGGGTAGAGATGCATCTTTTCCCCTAGATCTATCCAACTTTCATACCACAATACTGCAACATCGCGCAGTTGAAATGCTGCTAACTCAACTGACTCAGTCACTGAGGCATGCATGACTCTAAAGATTCTATGAAGTTGATCAACAAAGTACTGAGGGTCCTCTCTGCAATCTGTCCCTGTAAACTGTGGAGGATTTACGACAAGAAATTCATTAACTCTTAAACTTTTGGGCCCTTCAGAAGGTCTGGCAACATCTGGCGCAACTGGCTGGCGATGTGCAGCTACTAACTGTGCTAACATACATACTGCACTCTTGAAATCCTTATCAGATCCAATAGGAGGAACTAGAGGTGGTACTGTTGGTGGAGCCGGAAGTCTTGTAGCCCTCGGAGGCTCCTGAAGCGGTGAAGAAACTATAGGGGGCTGAGAAGATGTTTCCCCCTGGGTCTCACAATGGGCTACCTCCATTTGTGGTACCTTGTCGGTACCTTCGCCTGTAGCTGTATCTAACCCCTGGCTAGCTGTGGTTTGTCTGGTGTCAGCCATCTCTATCTCCATACAAGTACTAATTATAAGCTAGAAACCTCAACCCTTAAGAAACCGCTCTATAGCACGAGGTAAGGAAAAGAAGGATAGTCATTATAACATGCCTGGTAGCTTCTTGCTTATCGAATGTGGTGCACAACACATTTATAAACAACACTTTACTAGACACGGCTTGCAGAGTCCCTAGGATACGACGTTGCTATGATACCAAGTTTGTCACGCCCCAAACTCAAGGGGTGCAAGTGGCTCCTAATGCCAAAACTCAGGCCCAACCCGACCCTGCTGAACCATTTGCTACTAGCGCATGGAAGCCATACACAATCAAGAAAACAAACAAGTATATCTCAGCTTAAAACTAAGCCCTCAGCCAACAAAGCCCCTGTCAATAGATATATAAAAGAAACAGCTACTCCCAAGAGTTCATATATATAAATAACCAACTAGCACAGAAGTTCTGATTGGGCCGTCGAGGCCACCATGATATCTATACCAAAACCGAAAGCAGGTATATATCAAGACAATACATCAAACAACTCACAAGCTTCAACAAACCAACAAACTAGGCCAACATGGCCATAACATTGCTATACACCCCCACACTAGTCTGCAAGCCTCTAAGAGTGGTAAAGATTGGCGGGACAGGGCCCCAGCCTACCCATAAAGATATATACAACAAAATCTAACAAACCTCCCAACTATGGAAGCTTCGGAGGAAAGGGGCTAGCCAATCGGATATAAGTCAATCATGCTACTGAGGAGGTCTATTGGGTCGTCTGTCAGGACCTGCATGCATGAATGTAGCGCCCCCCAAGCAATGGGGTGTCAGTACAAAATAATGTACAGAGTATGAAAGGCTATAGACTAAATGAGCAAGTATCATAATATACCAAAAGCAATCACGTAAGGAAATCAAAATTTAGATAGGCATGCTAACCCACTACTGAATCTAAAAAAACAAAAATAATGAAACAACAACCTAACCAATCCCCCATAAGCTCGGCAGGTAAAAAGAGCATACCACCTACCTAGTCCCCCATAAGCCCAGAAGGTGCCAAATCAATCTACATACCCCTATCGGTAGCCCCTTGTCTTTGTAAGAAGTCACATAGCCATTTTTGGCAACGATATAGCCCCATAGGCAGCGCATAGCCCTCTTAGGCAACATCATAGTTTTTTGGGCTACACATAGCCTTTTTTTGCATCAGCATAGCCCTGTAGGCAACACATAGCCCTCTTTGGCATCAAAATAGCCCCGTAGGAAACACATAACACTCTTTGGCATCAATATAGCCCCATGGGCAACACATAACTCTCTTTGGCAATAACATAGTCCTATTAGACAACATCATAGCCCCCATAGATAGTTCATAGCTCAACAACTAACCACAATGGCCCCAAGGGACACAACAAACAATTGAATAGGCTAAAAGTGAGCAATTTAGCTATAAACAATATATATGAATAATCTCCAAGTCGTTCCTAACATAGGATCGTTCTTAAAAGATTATGAGTCCCTAAAATGAGGGTTTATAACCACTCAATCAGCCAACCACTCACAATTACATCTACAAGATCACCAACATTAACTACCCTATTATATCACTCCCAAGCTCTAAGGAAACATGCCGAACGAAGGGAATAGCCTTAACATACCTTTCCAATGAACCCTTGAAAGACCGTAGTTCCTTTATGAAAGTTGTTCCTTATGTCCTAAGCTTCACAAACACTATATATACACAGCTAGTACACACCTATAAACAGTTCATAATTAATCTTAAATTGACAGATTTGCCATATTGCCCCAACTTGTCGAAACATACGTAGAAATTCATAAAAACAATCATAAAAGAGTCCCGAGATGATTACCTTAGTTAACCAATTGCAAACCTTAAAGAAACACCAATATCTACAAATTTATATCTTCAAAAACTAGCTCCAAACGCAGTTAATAGAAGGGAAAAATGATTGCCACGTGTAGAGATCACGTTTCTAGGTACGGGGGAAACCTTTAATGGTAGAAATTGTCAAAAACTAACCTTCATCATACAAGAACTCCATAGGAATACTCTCTTAAACTTTCTTTCTGGTTTGGAAGTGAAAAGAAATGTTTTCATGGCTTAAAATGTTGAGTAAGCCGACATACCACATTTTTTACCCTACCCAGATTCTGCCCCGATAGTCCGTAGTAAAATCCTCATAACTTTTTACTACAATTTTGGTTGGATACGGGGTTTTGTGCGTTGCAAACTAGACTCGTAGGAATTCGATATAACGGGTGATAGACCTTCTAACTCTTTATATATTGGGAGAAAACATCCAAGACATTTGGCCCAAATTTCAGAGAAATCTTTAAAAAGGAACTTACGATAACTTTCGCCAACTTTTATTTTGCCATTTACCTAACTTCAAAACTTGAGATACAACCCTTGAACACTTAAAATATGACATACGACATCATTCTTAATTTATTACCCACCCTCCTTGTCTTTCCATGAAGATACGAGTTAATTTAGACATTTTGAAAAGTCAGGGTGTTACACTTTTACAGTAGTTGAATCTGGCTTTCCAAATGGGTTCCTTCTACCTTAGTTAAGTCCGGGTTCCCAAAGTATGTATCTCATTTTAAGGAAACCTTCTACCATAGTTGAGTCTGGGTTTCTATTAGCAATCTCTTTATCCCATAACTATGTTCCCACATAGGTCTTTAGCTAGTGGATCCACCTAAGCTAAGTGTATGGTTTTACCTTAAGAAAGTAGAACAACCCTTTTTTGGTGTGGCGTAGACACCGGATTCATGTTAGCTCACATGGTCTATGTCGGTTAAGGCTTATTCCCACTAGTACAATAATATGAACAAGAATATGAAATATAAACTATGGTTACCTAAGAAGCTTTACTTAGTATGGGTGGGATTATAGGATCTTATTCATGCATTGTACAAGTATGCTTTGAGGGTATTTATGGTATGTTCCTATTATGTTATGATATGCTAAGTGGCTTACATGGTGCCTTTTGGGGTTCTATGTGCTTGTTACGTCTAGAGGGTACTCTTGGGTCGTGACAAACTTGGTAATCAGAGCACCATGTTTAGAATGATTCTAGGATGATGTCACATAAGCCACATCTAGTAGAGTCTTGTTCATGAGTGTGAAGCGCGCAACATTTATGAATGAAAGGCTATACGATGTTTAGGAAACTACACTTCTTTCATTACTCTTAAGTCGTGCCTTTAGTTTATCTCAATAAAAGTCCCTCTCCTAATCCTTCTCTTGTGTCTTCAGGATATGAATACACGAAGGGCTAACACTAGAAGTAGTTTATCTCAATAAAAGTCCCTCTCCTAATCCTTCTCTTGTGTCTTCAGGATATGAATACACGAAGGGCTAACACTAGAAGAATGGAGGGTGACAATGTGAATGAGGAAGCTCTTCAAGGTAATCAAGCTCCTCCCCAAGCTCCTCAAGCTCCGATTGATCCTTTGGCTATGTCAAATGAGGAGGTTAGGTCAAATTTTCAAATATTGGCCCAAGCGTTGGCGGCTCAAGCCAATAGGGATGTGGTAACTCCGGTCAATTCTAATGTGAATTTGGCTGCTTCAAGGGTTAGGGATTTTGCTAAACTAAACCCTCCCGAATTTCATTACTCTAAAGTGGAAGAGCATCCCATAAAGGTTTATCGATGAGGTTTATAAAGTGCTTGACATTATGGCAGTGTATCCACAAGAGAAGGTAGAGTTAGACGCCTACCAATTGAAAGATGTGGCTCAAATTTGGTATACCCGATGGAGGAGATAGGCCGGTAGGAGCGGGTCCCACATAGTGGTAAGTGTTTAAATCGGCATTCCTTGATAGATTCTTTCCCCAAGAGTTGAAGGAATCTAAGGTAGAAGAATTTATTAACCTTAGGCAAGGTAGCATGAACGTTAAGGAATATGGCTTGAAATTCACCCAACTATCCAAGTATACTCCATCTATGGTGGAGGATCCGAGGGAGGAGATGAATGGATTTTTGATGGGTGTGTCCAACTTGGTTGAAGAAGAATGTCGTACGGCAATGCTTTATCATGACATGGATATCTCAAGGCTTATGGTATATGATCAACAAATTGAGGAGTATAAACTCAAGAAAATGAATAGAGAGGTAAAAAGGACAAGAACCGGTGATGGGAACTTCTCCAATGCTAGGTCCGATGGACAAGGTCGGCCAAGGTCCAAAAAAAGGTTCTCAACCAAGGCTCCTCTAGTGCTCCAAGGTCCAACAAGGATAGGGTTTCCAACCCTAAACCTCAAGGAGGTAATAGTGGTAGTTCTTATGTTGCTAGGCCTAATTGTGTAAAATGTGGTAAAAATCATGATGGCAAGTGTCTTGTTGGTACCGATGGGTGTTTTAGTTGTGGGAAGGTTTGCCATAAGATGAGAGATTTTCCATTGCTCAAGGTTAATGGAAGGGAAGATAAACAACCTACTCCAAGCGGTTCCAACTCCAATGCTCAAAAGCAAAACCGCTTTTATGATCTTCATTCCTGAGGTGACCAAGAGAGCTCCCCGGATGTGGTGACCGGTATGTTAAAAGTATTTTCTTTTGATGTATATGCCTTGTTAGATCCCAGTGCCACTTTTTCCTTTGTGAGACCTTTTGTGGCCATGAAGTTAGAAATACTCCCCGAAGTGTTAGTAGAACTTTTCTCGGTTTCTACCTCAGTTGGTGACTCAGTGGTGGCTAAAAGAGTCTATAGAAGTTGGCCCATTTCCTTGTCCCATAGAGTTACTTTGTTGGATTTGGTAGAGTTAGACATGCTAGAATTTGATGTGTTGATGGATTGTGATCTATGGTCCTTGAATGGCAACGTACGAGAATTATGCATGATTATGAGGTTTATGTAAACGCTTTTAGAACACCTTGAGAGTAAAGTGAATATGATTATGATCTAGTTGTTGTGTCGTTAGGTGATTATCCTCATGTACACTTTTATGTATGAATATGGTATGATGTGAGAGGTGTTCTCATAATATGATGATTCTAGGGTTGAAAGGCTATTCTCACCTATTGAATCTATGAGCCAGAGTATGACTTATGTTGAATTGAGTGTCAAGACATTCTTCCATTAATATTAACTTAAGTCAAGACTTAAATATGTAATCTATGGGAATTAATGTTTAGTACCTAGTGGATATGAATATGAGATGGAAGCTTTACACTAGTCGAGTCCGGCTTTCCAAATGGGTTCCTTCTACCTTAGTTGAGTCCGGGTTCCCAGCGTATGTATCTATGAGATGGAAATCTTCTACCATAGTTGAGTTTGGATTTCTACTAGCAATCTCCTTATCCCATAACTATGTGCCTACATAGGTCTTTAGCTAGTGAATCCACCTAAGCTAAGTGTTTGGTTCTACCTTAGGCAAGTAGAACAACCCATTTTCGGTGTGGGGTAGACATCGAATTCCATGTTAGATCACATGGTCTATGTCGTTTAAGGCTTATTCCTACTAGTACAATAATATGAACAAGACTATGAAACATGAACTATGGTTACTTAAGAAGCTCTACTTAGTATGGGTGAGATTATGGGATCTTATTCATGCATTGCACAAGTATACTTCGAGGGTATTTATGGTATATTCCTATTATGATATGATGACTTATGAGTTGATTATGCTTATGACTTATGATTTTCCATTATCTCCAAAATGATGTTTTATACTAGTAAATGGCATGCATTCAATTAAGATGTCCCTTTTAGCATGTTTTAATGATTTTATGCATGGCTATCATACTTCGTGCATTTTTGTACTAACCCATATTTCCTACATTTTCCCCAAGTGTAGGGTCCGGTTCTTAAGGCGGTTATCATTTGGTTCAAGCTTGTATATAACTATTCTCCTTGCTTGTGGTGAGTCCTCATGATTTGAGGACGGGAGATTCACTTTGAGTTTCATTTCTACTATTTCATTTTCGGATGATGTTGTATGGGCTATGTCCCTTTTCATTTGAATAATTGTAATAGATGGCTAATTGAGACAAGTCTAGATTTCTACTTTCCTTTATAAAGATTTTTGGACTTGAATGAATTTTTACTCTTATTGTTCTAATGCTTTTGTAACGACCCGAGAGCACCCCCTAGTCGTTACCGGCGTATTCGACCTCTCGGAGGTCTTATACAAGCCCTTAGCATTCATCATAGCATTATCATAGAAAAATAGAAGAAAATTTAAAACTTTTCATAATATAACACAAGACTTAGAAAGTCACCTCATTTAAACCTTCAATACAAAATCGGAATACTACGTCTCAAAGTAGCCATCTTAAAACACGACTACAACACAAGAGGGACACCACCCTTACAATACAAAAGAAACTACTATCTAATACATTGAACTTAAGGAAACTCTTTAACATAAAGGTCCTTGAATCTTTAAGGACACACCCGAACTTGAGAAGAGTAAGCCAAGATCATCACTTTTAGGAAAGGTCCTTTAGCCACCGCCACCTATACTTGGTGTAAAAAAATGAAGAAGAATGGTGTTAGTACAAGAATGCACTAAGTATGATAACCATGCAAAACATGCTTTTAAAAGGACATTTAGTTGGAAACTATGCATCATGCCTCTTTAGAGAAACTTCAAGAACATTTAACACATTAGGCACAATATAAACCACATACATCATCATACACATGAAAACCATTCATAATAGCACATAAAGCCACTTATAAGATTTTAGGCACATTCAATGCATAAAATACATTACCTTCCTCTTTATCTTAACTCCTTTCCTCAAGCAATCCTTAGGGAATACTTGGTGCAATGTATCACCTTAAGGCTACCAAAGGTGAACTTACATATAACATTCATCAACCAACCACATATATTCATAGAATCATAAGCACACCATAAGACATTGTCTTCACATAAGAACTATCACCTAAGACAACCCCCCAAGTCACACTAGTGCAATGTGCAAGTAGCATCCCATAATACTACTCACACCAATTGTTCCTAGGAAGCCACCATACACTAGGCACATCATATTCAACAAGTCATAACATCTTCATTTAACATTAGACATAAGACCAACATACTTCATAACATCATATAAGGACTCATTCATTTACTACATCATTAGTCCTAACCCATTTAGTTCATATCATAGGTAAACCACCCTCACAACACCTTCACAAGCTCACTTGTGCAATGTACACATGGAGTCCCATACCCCCACATATACTAAGCAAACCCATTAAGAAGTCATAAGTGTAATTCAGATGCATAATCACACTTCATCATAGGAGACAAGGACACATTCAACATTGAATAGGTACTCCTAACATGTATATGATCACACATTCATATATGGGTCGTATGAGTAGGGGTCATTCCATAATAGTACTTACCATAATCAATCATGTAGACCACACCTTATTCCTAATATTATCATTCACATTATACTCCTCATCATCAACACACTTTAAATATCATGTTACCATTGAGGATTTCATACATAACCTTCATAGCACAACTTCATAAGCATATGCATCATAATCATCAATTAACTTCACATCTATTGAATTCAAGGTCATGATCTCAACATGCATAGATAGACAAGAAGTAAACACCACCACCATAAGTGGGACAAACCACACAACATCAATTCCCATACTATAGACTAGAAGTTAGGTCAACTTACCAATTCTCTAAGCCATGATCACCATGGATCAATCCTCAACAATTCATAATTAATTGACATATATAGAAATAGGAATCAACAATGTAATTCGATAACATAAACATAATCTAAGTACAATTCTATAAACATAGGGATCAATCCATAACTTTGCCCATAAGGCCATAATTCTCAACTCATAAATATACCAACAATTCAACATGAATAGGTATAGATAATCATAGGAAACATCAATACATCTAATATAAACATAATTTCACCAATAGAAATCATATTCACAAATACCCACATCATAGGCCAATTTTAGAGAATTTGGGGATCATGGGTTCTTCAAAAATTCCTTTGAAAATTATCTTAAAAACCTTAATTCCACATAAATTCATCAATAGAATGATTTAGAAAATCGTTTGACAAGAGACCCATGTTTAGATTGAAAATTGGGAATTTTGGTCTTTAAATCACTTTTGAAAATCTTTGATAGAACTCCTTGACTGAGAGGTTATTCAAGAATAAAGAGGTACCATACCTTAATTATTGAAGGCCCATGAAATTGAAGAAGAAATCAGTTGAAAACCATCTTCTAGCTTGAGCTTCATCAAGGTCTTCAATGGAGTTTGAGAGAATCTATTTTTGAGAGGGAAGGGCCAATTTGAAGAATGGGGTCTAATTCTAGGTTTTGGGGTTTTAACCAACTTAAAATACCCTAAAATAGGTATAATAACCGTTTATAATAATTCCCCAAAGTACCCAAATTACCCCTCACTTAGTTGGACCTTTTAAACAAGTCAAACTTGAGTTTATTTTTGCAGATTTCGTCGGGGATCAAGTTCGCGACGCGGAGGTGTTCCCTCAAGTTTCATAAATTAAATTCTGAGAGATTAGAGTCCGCGACATGTCCACGATGTGGACCAAACATTTGACCCTTGGTGGAGCTAGTCCGCGACGCGGACATGCTCCCTCCATGCACAATTTGCAAACTGCCTTGGTAGCTTGTTTGGCCAAGGGTTGGGGTCCTCCTCGGGGACCCTTAGGGTGGTCCCGGGGAGTCGTACCCGAATGTTTTGACCCTAAAAACATTTATTATGACACTAGGGTCAGCTCTACTGATTTTAGACTCCAAACAACACATAAAAACATGAACAACTTACTAGAACACACCAACACGTAAGAGACTAGTTTCTGAACGTCTTGGTTGTCCCTTGACGTTTGACTTCCAAACTCTTTAAAACTGACTTAAAAGTCTATTCTTAATTATTTTAACAAGTTATTAATGCATAAAACCCATGTGAGGCTCTACTTTATCCTACTTCATTTTGAGGGTCGTTACAGCTTTATGTTATGATATGCTAAGTGGCTTACATGGTGCCTTTCGGGATTCTATTTGCCTTGTTACGTCTAGGGGGTACCCTTGGGTCATGACAAACTTGGGTATGGATTGGTTGCATGCATGTTATGCCTCGATAGATTGTAGGACTCGGGTGGTTAAATTCCAATTTCCAAATGAACCTATTTTAGAGTGGAAGGGGGGAAATTCTATCCCTAGAGGTCAATGTTTTTCTTGCTTTAATGCTAGGAAAATGATCTCCAAATGGTGCATTTACCATCTTGTTAGAGTGATGGATGTTGAGTCTGAAACCCCTTCTCTAGAATTGGTTCCGATAGTGAGTGAGTTCTCAAAAGTATTCCCCGATGATTTGCCTGGGATTCCTCCCGAGCGGGAAATAGATTTTTGTATCGACCTTTTACCGGATACGCAACCTATATCCATTCCTCCTTATAGAATGGCTCCGGTGGAGTTGAAAGAATTGAAAGAGAAATTAAGGGATTTTCTAGATAAGGGTTTTATTCGACCTAGTATTTCTCCATGGGGTGCTCCGGTGTTTTTTGTTAGAAAGAAGGATGGGTCTCTTAGAATATGCTTTAATTATCATCAATTGAACAAAGTGACCATCAAGAATAAATATCCCCTTCCAAGAATTGATGACTTGTTTGACCAACTTCAAGGGGCTAGATATTTCTCAAAAAATTGACCTTCGTTCCGGTTATCACCCAAGACGGCTGTTAGGACCCGGTATGGTCACTATGAATTTTGGTTATGTCATTTGGGTTGACAAATACCCCGGCGGCATTTATGGATTTGATGAATAGAATGTTTAGGCAATACCTAGATATGTTTGTGATTGTGTTTATCGATGATATCTTGATCTATTTGAGGAGGACCATTTGAGAATTGTGCAAGTTCTTAAGGACCAACAATTTTTTGCAAAGTTTAGCAAGTGTGAATTTTGGTTAAGGTCCATAGCTTTACTTGGTCATATTGTGTCAAGCAAGGGTATTTAGGTAGATCCTAAGAAGACGGATGCGGTCAAGAGTTGGCCTAGACCTCTAACTCTTTCTGACATTAGAAGCATTTTGGGTTTGGCCGGTTACTATAGGAGGTTTGTTGGGGGGTTTTCCTCCATTGTTTCTCTGTTGATTGCTTTGACTTAAAAGAAATCTAAGTTTGAGTGGTCGAAGGCTTGTGAGAAAAGCTTCCAAGAATTGAAAGATAGACATACATCCGCTCCGATGTTGACCTTACCGTAAGGTACATATGGTTTTATGGTATATTGTCACACCTTTAGAGTGGGGTTTGGATGCGTCCTCATGCAAAATGGGAAAGTGATTACCTATGCTTCAAGGCAACTTAAGTACATGAGAAGAAATATCCTACCCATGATCTTAAATTAGCGGCGGTAGTATTTACCTTGAAAATATGGAGACATTACTTGTATGGAGTCTATGTGGATGTTTTCACCGATCACAAGAGTCTTCAATATGTGTTTAGTCTAAAAGACTCGAATCTCCGACAAATAAGGTGTTTAGAACTTTTGAAGGATTATGACATGAGTGTCCTTTACCACCCAGGAAAAGGTAATGTTGTAGAGGATGCACTTAGTAGATTGTCCATGGGTAGTGTGGCTTATCTAGAGGATGAAAAGAAAGAATTGGTTCGTGAGGTGCATAGATTGGCCCGACTAGGTGTCCAACTAGTGGATTCCACTAAGGGTGGTGCTACGGTCCATAATGGTTCTGAATTATCCTTTATGATGTATATGAAGTCTAAACAAGGCCTTGATCCTATATTAGTTGAGTTGAAAGAGCCGGTACTCAAGAAGTCTGTTGAGGCTTTCTCCCAAGGGTGATATGGGGTACTTAGCTACCAAGGTAGATTATGTGTTCCATATGTTGATGGTTTGAGGGAGAAATTTTTAGAGAAAGCTCATAGTTCTTGATATTCTATTCATTCGGGAGCCACCAAGATATACCGTGATCTATATGAAGTCTATTGATGGAATGGTATGAAAAGAGATATTGCGGGATTTGTAGCCAAATGTCCTAATTGTCAACAAGTTAAGGTTGAGCATCAAAGGCCGGGAGGCTTGTCCCAAAATATAAGTATTCCCACTTGGAAGTGGGAATATGTGAATATGGACTTTATTGTGGGTTTGCCTCGCACTCGAAGGCAACATGATTCTATTTGGTCATTATAGATCAGATGATAAAATTAGCCTACTTCATTCCCGTCAATGTTTCTCATTCGGTGGAAGACTACGCCAAATTGTATATAAATGAGATAGTGAAGTTGCATGGGGTCCCTTTATCTGTTATTTTGGATCGGGGTACTCAATTTACATCTCACTTTTGGAAGTCATTCCAAAAAGGACTTGGTACTAAGGTGAAGCTTAGCACCGTTTTCCACTCTCAAACGGATGGTCAAGCGGAATGCACCATTCAGACCTTAGAGGACATGTTGAGGGCATGTGTGATAGATTTTAAAGGTTATTGGGATAACCACTTGCCATTGATAGAGTTTGCCTACAATAATAGTTATCATTCTAGTATCGTTATGGCTCCCTTTGAAGCCTTGTATGGTAGGAGATGTAAGTCTCCAGTTGGTTGGTTTGAGGTAGGTGAAATTGCTCTTATTGGTCCCGAAATAATTTATGAAGCTATTCCGAAAGTTTGGCTCATTAGGGAGAGGTTGAGAACGGCTCAAATTAGACAAAAGTCTTATGCCGATGTTAGGAGAAAGGATCTAGAATTTGAAGTTAATGATTGGGTCTATTTGAAAATCTCACCCATGAAGGGTGTGATGAGATTTGGCAAGAAAGGGAAACTTAGTCCCCCGTATGTAGGCCCATCTCAAATCTTGCAACGTATTGAGATGGTTGCCTATGAGTTGGCTCCAGTACATCCGGTATTTCACATTTCTATGCTTAAGCAGTGTATTGGAGATCGGTATCCATTATTCCCTTAGAAGGGTTGGGAGTTGATGAAAGCCTTTCCTATAAAGAGGTTCCGGTAGAGATCCTAGACCGGCAAGTCAAGACATTGAGAAACAAGGAGATAGCTTCCGTGAAGGTTTTATGGAGTAATAATTTAGTTAAGGGTGCTACTTGGGAGGCCGAGGCCGATATGATGTCCCGATATCCTCATCTCTTTCCTTCTGCTCATATTCAAGATTGAGGTAATTATCTCCTCTTGAGTTTTAGTGTTTTGGGAGTCATGTGAGTTGTATGTGATTTTCCATGATTTCCTTATGATATGCACGTTCTTGATGAAATTCATGTTTAGTAAGAAAATGAGTTTTTATGATTTATGTGCCTCATGTTGTTGTGCATTTAGTATGAGTTGCCTATTTGACTTCATGAGATGAGTTGATGAACATGCTTTAGTATGCTTTCGAGAGCAATTGCATATAAGCTTCATGATATTGTGTTGAGCATGATTTTTGTTTGAGAAGGTAGTTCCTCCTATGATTTTTATTGAATTTTCATGCATAATGGGTTGTTAGATGTAGTTTTTACTTCCTTGTATTGCATTGATTATGTTTGAGATAGAGTTGAAGTTTCCTCCTTTAAATTTTGCATTATTTTGATGTTTCATGCATGATGGGCTGCTAGTTTTGAGTCTTTAATTCCGTAAGGTGTCTAGATCGTTATTAGAGGACGAATGTTCCCAAGGGGGAGATATTGTAACACTCCAAAAACTAGTAGGCTAAACTAGAGCTTGACGTTAGGGTTAGAGCCTTGAAATGTACCTCCCCGTAGCTTGAAATAAATGTTTTCTTGTCAAGAATGTCAAGGTTGAAACCCCAAGGACCAATCATGAGTCCTTGAGGACTGCACAGAAATGTGCCTGGGCAGTGACCCACGAGGGTCCATGCACTCACGCCCTGTAGGACCCCCCACGCCTCGTGGGTGAGGGGTCGTAGATGGAGTCTGCAGGATTTGGTCCCAGACCCCGACCCACGCTTCACTAGCATGGTTCGTGGGTCCAACCACGGTCCGTCTGTGAGGGGGTCATGGTTGATGACTGGAAATCATTTTTGGGAATTAGTTAAAGGGTACTTTGGGGTTTTCCATTTTAATTTAATATGAAGTGACATCGTTTTGTATTAATTTAGACTAATTATATATAGTTTTAAGACCCCGAAATCAACTCATCTTCTTCATAACTCCAAATTCCCAAATCAAAAACCCATTTCCCCCCCAAAACTCTCTCTCTAGAACTCCAAGGAAGAAGAAGAAGAAAGTCAGGCTAAGGTTTGAAGAAGGAGGCTTTTTCACTCAATTTCTTTGGAGAATCAAAGCTAAGGTATGGTAGTCCTTCATCCATTGATATTTTTCATCCATGGAGCCCATTCAAAACCCCCAATTTCAAAGCTACAAATCCCAAAAGTTTGGGTTTAACTTCAATCTCATGGATTCCTTTCAAATTCATTTTTATGATTGAATTATGATTTAATATGGATATATTTATATTTTTATAAGGTTTTATCGTGAATTCCCTAAGAATCCATGAATTCTCCTATTTTCCCAATTTAAATCTCAAAGTGTGGGTATTGATTAATGCAAGTAGAATATGATAGAAATATGCATCTAGTAACTGAACTACTTGAATTATGTTATTATCCATGTCAAATGTAGTAATTCTAGATGTGTTGATGGATTGTGATAAATGGTCCTTGAATGGCAAAGTATGAGAATTATGCATGATTGTGAGGTTTATGTATATGTTTTTAGAATACTTTGAGAGTAAAGTGAATATGATTCTGATCTAGTTATTGTGTTGATGGATGATTATCCTCATGTACACATATATGTATGAATATGGTATGATCTGAGAGGTGTTCTCACAATATGATGATTCTAGGGTTGAAAGACTATTCTCACCTATTGAATCTATGAGCTATAGTATGAATTATGTTGGATTGAGTATCAAGACATTCTTTCATGAATATGAACTTAAGTCAAGACTTAAATATGTAATATATGAGAATTAATGCTTAGCACCGAGTGGATATGAATATGAGATGGAAGCATTTACACTAGTTGAGTGCAACTTTCCAAATGGGTTCCTTCTACCTTAGTTGAATACGGGTTCCCAAAGTATGTATCACATGAGGTGGAAACCTTCTACCATAGTTGAGTCTGGGTTTCTAGTAGCAATCTCCTTATCCCATAACTATGTGCCCACATAGGTCTTTAGCTAGTGGATCCACCTAAGCTAAGTGTATGGTTCTACCTTAGGCAAGTACAAAAACCCCTTTTTCGTTGTGGGGTAGACACCTGATTCCATGTTAGCTCACATGGTGTATGTCGGTTAAGTCTTATTCCCACTAGTACAATAATATGAATAAGAATATGAAATATGAACTATGGTTACCTAAGAAGCTTTACTTAGTATAGGTGGGATTATGGGATCTTATTCATGCATTGCACAAGTAAGCTTTGAAGGTATTTATGGTATGTTCCAATTATGTTATGATATGCTAAGTGGCTTACATGGTGCCTTTCGGGGTTCTATGTGCCTTGTTACGTCGAGGGAGTACCCTTGGGTCATGAAAATTACTTATTGGTGGATTGGATGTATCAAGGGGGTGTAGTGACATTTTCTGATAGTGAGACTCAAGAAGACTTGATTTTGCTTAATATGCTTGCATTTGATGTGATATCTGGTATGGATTAGTTATCTCTTTATCATGTGGTCCTTGATTGTTATGCTAAGACCGTGACTATAGCTTACCCTTGTTTACCTTGATTAATATGGAAGGTTGCTTCGAGTTCGTATCCCAAGGGAGTGACATCCTTTCTTTGTGTATGTCATATGATGGAGAATGGTTGCTTATCTTATCTAGACCATGTTCATGATCTTCCTAAAGATCCATTCCTTATAGAGGCCACGAGAGTGGTCAGAGAGTTCATGGATGTCTTTCCTACCGACGTAACGGGTGTTCCTCCTAACCATGATATTGATTTGTGGTTGACTTGGAATTGGGCACTAAGCCATTTCTATCTCTCCTTGCCGGATGGCTCCGACAAAGTTGAAGGAATTGAAGGCTAAATTAGAGGACTTGTTGTAGAAAAGATTTATTTGTCCTAGTGTATCACCTCAGGGAGCATAGATTTTGTTTGTGAAGAAGAAGGATGATAATATTAGGATTTGTATAAACGATCGTATGCAATATATTTACCCAACTATGAGTCGGGGTCGATCCCACAGAGAATATGGAAGAATATTGTCAATAGAAAATATTTAACTCAATAGTCGTTATATAAAAATGGGGGGATTTAAATTGAAATAAAATAAAAACAATAAAAAGATACCTTTAAACTAAGTATTTATTTATATTTA
>JAJOOS010013084.1:0-17744 GCA_029582725.1 Solanum chiquidenum
AAAAAAAAAAAAGAAGAGAAAGATTTCCCACCGGCTTGTCAATAAACATATACCAACAAAAAAGGTAAAAACTAAATAAAGGAACTTCCAGTAGCACTTGATTTCTCAAAGGACAATTCACTTTAAAATTGGATAAATTGTTGTGACAGAAACTTCAAGCAACATGTTAGCAATATCATGACTATAAACTTTAAAAGAGACATTAGGCTTTCATTCTTTTTCCTACTCCAAGACTCACCTCTCCAGTTGTAAGATGTTCCAGAAACTTATCCTCAAATTCACGACAAAGCTCAAGGGCTAAAGCTTTTGTACCTTCAGCACTATTAACCATTTGATCGCCAAACTTTACCAGTTCATCCTTTATTGATTGAGATTTTCCCTGGAGCCTGCAGGAGTTATAAAGTAAGGATTAAATTGTGTGTCCTTACAAGTAGCTAATGAAAAAAAATAGATAAAAGGGAGAAGATTGAGACTAGAAACTCAAATATACCATACGACAATGAGCAATCTGTTGCAACTTTTACAAAATTTTGTGGAGGCCAAAGAATGGGAAAAAGAAATCACCAATACGTGTTGCTTTGCAAACTAAATTGAGAAAAATTGAAAAATTGTTTCCGAAACTAATTTTACCAAATATAAATCAAGAAAGTGAAATTAAAGCAATGGAATAGGCCATTACCCTGAGAGGAGATTTGGAAGTCTGACTTTCATTCGATTACGGATCTGTTGGGCAAGGACCTCCACTAATGCTACCCTTCCAAGCTTGCTTTGAGGAGCCTTTGTTAATATTGATTTAAGACTTTCACTCTCAGCACGCCATGCTGTTTCTAGTGAATTATCATTGCCTACATTTCCTGACTGGGCTGAGGCTATAGAAACAGATTGACCAATCAAAGCAACCCATGGGATATCGGATGTGCTTGGTGGTCCCTGGTTTAGCAAAAGCGCATGGATAGCTGCAAGAACTTTTGGATCTGAAGCTGCTTGATCTACCTTGCTAATAATACCTATAGTTCTTGTACCTGAAGCATTTGCGAAATATGCTCTCAGCAATTATGAGATATGGAGAAGTGAAGAAAATTTGCTGTGAAATACATATTTATTTGGAAAATTTTATTTCCTTGAAACTAATAATTGAAGCATTTGATGGTACAACTCACATTCTCCATCATGCTCCTTCACAAGTCGAAGTGCTTTATACGAGGAAATTTCTGGTGCTAGAGCAGCGGGAATAACAACTAGTAATATGGCATCACTGCGCGCAACATATGTACTCTGTAAGGAAAAAAGAACAGCCTTTAAGCACCTATAAGAAAGTGAATTTTAAAATGGAATCCATAATGTGCAATCTCGCACTAACCAATGCATCATCAATATGTCCCTTATCCACTCCAGGTAGATCAACCAACTTCAATGGAGGAGCTGTACAGCAAGGTAAAACCACAAAAGCAACAAAGATAAGTAGAAAACTATCTGCTCACGCAATTTGGACAGAGAGACATCAGTAGAAGACAATCCAAATTTATGAGATCCAACATCAACTAAACTAACAACACAGGAAAAACAAAAAAAAAACTACAATTACACTTAAGGTGCACCGCAAAACTAGTTTATGGACCATGTACTATACCGAAGTTCAACTAAAGTAAATAATAAAGTATCAGCAGAAGAATCCTAGGATTGAAAATTCCAATAAGAAAAATAATGTCAACCAATAATGGAGTTAGTATCCTTCTAAGTGTAGAATACTACTACTAGATTAACATGGCAAAAACAAAGTGAATACAGCCATACCACTTCTAAAGTAGACACACCTGTACTAGTTCGAAGCTTCAAATATATCTCGTCTCGGCTTTTGTTTGAGATCTTGCTTAGTCTATCCTGTAAAGAATGGCGAAGAGCACCTTTTGTTGGGCCAAAGAGTGAACAAGTATGATCAGAGTATGACCTATTTATAAGCCTTTAGTGAAAATAGATTAACAGAGAACTGTACTATAATATGTATAGAGGATATTGCAGCTTGGGAGAAGGCCTCACTTGCAGAGACTTGTTGGGATTTACTGTCCATTTGCAAAATAATTGACTTGCTGTTTAAGGAACTATCCTTTTTAAGTTCAATGCATATAGGAGCACGAGTAGCACCTCCTTCACCAGTTGGCTGTCCAAATCAAGGTAAAAACAATATAGAAGCATGAACAGGCAGTTGCAACAATTTATATATATATATATATATAGAAATTATCAGTAAAAATGAAACTAACCAAAGCAGGATGTCCTAAAAGACTGTTCAATACAGCTGATTTACCAGCACCCTGAGATGTTAAAGATTTAGATATATATCAACCACAGAGTAACAAGGAGTGAATGAAGAATTAACTTATAGATTATTTTCACAATATTGCTATAAACATTTGGTTTGTATACAAAATTCAAACTCAATTAAAGCCATTGTTAAATAACTCTGTACGCTGTGACCTTTCAACACACAACAAAAAAACTCTGTGAGTCTGTTAAACTTGACAAAAAGAGTAACCAAAGTGGAAAGGACAAAGGAAAACAAATTTATTGGACAATCATATGCTTGTTATTGTCAGCTAACAATGCTAGTGCTGATTCCATGAGCAGGTGAGTGCAAATACTATAAGCCCATATTTCCATCAAGTTGGCAAATATTCATTTATAGAAAAATAGGCATGTAATACTTCATAAATTCCCACACGATGTGGCATTGCATGTAGGAAAAAATAACATAACACTAACACAGCCAGAGCATACATTATACAGAAGCAATCGACAAATCATGTAGTAATTGCAGAGGAAATAAAACATACAGTATTGCCAAGCGCCACTACATTGAGAAACGTTGAAGGTCGTTTATTCGATGCGGCAGCTTCATCAACATCCTCATCGGCTAACAACGCCGCGGCTTGCCTCATCGCATCGCCGAGCTGCTCCAATTCCTCGATCGCTTCCATTGATCCGCTTCACCACCAAATCAAACAATCTCCGTCCACACAATAAAATACCAAAACTACACAATCAGATCACTGAAATTGCATATATTATTACATGCAGATTATAATCCTTCACTGAAATTGCACCGAACAATGCAATGGAGGTTCACGGCGAAGATGGGATAGACAGTTGTTGGAGATTTAACAGATACCGAAAATGGCGATAATGGAAATGCTTTTTCTGATTTGGTATTAGGTTTTACTTATTATTTTTGTGAAGAGAATTTTATTTTTTTTCCCGTAGAACTTTGATCGTTGGACTGTCATCTCGGCAGTTACTACAAATTAGTATATATATCAACCGACTAATATGCGCCTATACGTAAGTACTACTATTATTTTCTTTGATATATTAAATCAAGAGAAATTTACATTTTTAGTCCCTTAAGTTATGTATTGTCAACTAATAGAGAATGTGTATTTTGTGTTCTTTCATTTGTGAAATTTTATAAATTTATCGAATTATTAATATTTATGTCATCTAATTATATCCGTGAATTTTGTAAGATATGTATATTTTACTTTATATTTAGAGTTAAAGGTTATTTATTTTTTTCTTAAAAGGGTCTAAAAGAGTTGAGAAATAAATCATACTTAGAAATTTTTAAGAAAATATGATTTATTGAATTTCGTTTTAATTTGGGATGCACACTAGATAACTGATCCAGTCACTCTTATTGATACATTTAAATTCCAAATAAAAACATACTCCCTCCATCTTAAATTATCTGTCGTATTTCTCTTTTACACGGTTTGTAAGAATTTATTTCGCCATTATTTATATCTTAAGATATACTCCCTCTGTCCCTAATTATTTGTCTACTTTTCTTTTTTTAGTTGTTCCTAATTACTTGTCCATTTTGACAAATCAAGAAAGGACGAAATTTTTTTATTACTTATTCTACCTTCAATTAATTACTTTGAAAAATGTAGAACATCTTAAAAATCTTAAGTTAAAAATCCGTCCACTTCATAATTAATAAGGGTAAGATTGTAGACTCACTATGTCAATCATTGTTTTCTTAATAAGTATGTCAATTCAAAAGTAGATAAGTAATTAAGGACAGAGAGTAATATCTCATCATCGAATGTTACACTAAGATGTTTGTTGTCTTCAAGAACAATACAATTAATCTTATCTTGAACTTTTAAAATGACATAATTTGATACAGCTATTTTTATAAATCGAAGACAAATAATTTGAACCTTCTTTGATCTTTTAGATTAAAGATTACAAAAGAAAATGTTTTTTTTTTCAAAACATACCAGATAAACTCGGCGGGTTATTCTTTGATCATTTCTAACAAATTTTTATCCTCTCACGAATTTTATGAAACTAACAATTATAGTATCTATCTGAACACATTTTTTTGTTAATTAGCAATTCAAAAAAAAAAAAAAATTGCAATTGATTCATGTGCTGCTAAGATCATCTTTCTTCTAAATTTATTTAACAATGAAATAAAAATTTAGGAAGATTGTACAGAGAGCTCAATGGTGGAGTGTGTATAAACACTTCCCTAAATTGCCATTTGCTTGTTGAAAGAGTTATTTTCTGCTGTTTACTTGTGATGGACCAAATGTGGATACAGTCCCTTTATATGCTCTGGCATGAAGTCATGCCTTGTCAAGATTCCAACAATTGGATTTCTCTGCAAATTTTAAAGAAACAAATCTTGAGAACTAGTTTTGTTAGAACGACAACATACTCAGTGTGATCCCACAAATGGGGTATGTGAAGGGTAGAGCATACGCAGACCTTACCCCTACCTTGTGAGGTAGAGAGGTTGTTTCTGATAGTATTGTAGAGTAGACATATGGTGATTTTGTAATGTCATACAAGTCCCTCATTTTAAACTATTTGTGTATTTTAACCAGTTGTATCAGGTAACTAGTCTTGTGTGTGATTATCCTAGAAGGAGCCGGGGATGAGAAGGGCGAAGATAAATTTACCTTGGTAGTCTTTGGGACGACACACAAGTGTCTGAGACCGAGTTCACGGAAAAGAATTGCAGCTTTGGCCAGAGACATGGTTTCCACTACTGTGTATGGAGATGTATTTGTGATAGGATGGAGATCAACATACATTTCCATCTCCTCGGGGGAGAAGGACAAATCCTCAAACTTAAGCCCCTTCCCTGATCCTGGCTTCGCGAAATCAAATGCATGAAACCTCTTCAAAATATTGGCGCCACTCAGTACACTTAGTTTCGTGAATGTCTTCCCTTTGAGCAAAACAACTAAATGTGACCTTAAAACAAGTCCACAGAACTCTGGCGCGTCTGAGAATGGTGGTAAATCAACCACGGGAAACCCATTGTGTCTAGTAAACTTCAAAGCGTGTACTATGTTCCCTACCTTCTCAACACCGGAAAATGTTACTAAAGGCCCAGAACAAACATCTCCTGCAGCCAATTGCCTCATGTAAGGTTCGGCATGTGCTTCCAAGTAAGGCAAGCCTTTCATTTTCACAATCTGGTCATAGACACCCTTGTTAAAACTATCAGCCACAGTTTTTGATACAAGGAGAACAAGCATCACCAACGGAAGCATTAGCAGATTATTGGTGAGCTCAAGTAGTATGACACAGAGTGATACTGTCATCCTCATAGTACCACCAAGGAAGGAGGCAGCCCCAAGGAGCGCAAACAGGCCATTATTAAGATTAGAGACCGAACCCAAGACACTTCCAACAAGACGTCCATATGAGGCTCCAGCAAGTATGACAGGAATAAAGAGCCCAGAGGGAATAGCAATTCCATAGGTAATAACACCGAGGCAATATACCCCAGCGAAGAAGACAAAAAGTGTAGAAAGGTGGAATTCACTTGAATTTTCTGCACTAAACAAATTGCGGATGGCGTCATCATTGGTATTCATAAACAGGGAGGCCAGATCATTGTAATGCCCAGCTGGACACTGGAAATTCTTATAGTTTCCAGAGCGACCAACAGTAGGGCATTTTTCCTCCAAGCCTACAGGGCACGGTGTGCAACTTGCAAACCATGGAAGACCATACGAGCAAAGAGAAGTCAGGATCGAAATGGTCATTACGAGCATGACTTTGAAAGCAGGACCTCTCCTGCAATCCATTGCAAGATATCAGCAATGGAAAAATCAAAAGCAGCAGCCAAAGCTCAAGCACAAAGAATATTCGAATTCTTTGAATTTCTTATTGGAAAATGAAAAGCAAACATGATGTGATAACCAATGGTAATTGTGATACCATATATAAAATATAAAGGTAAGACATAAATAAGGGATATCTTTGACAAGCATCAACTAACTTGGGAAAGGAAGAACATTAAGAAGTAGGTTTTGATAGAAAATAGTGAAGGCATAAAGTTAGCTTTTCAAAACTAATGTTAGTGAGATTTGATAATATGTCCTGACAAAATATGCTTTTAACCACCCAAGCGAACCTAGTGCTTTAGCTATGGGATTCTACTGAACCCAGTAGCTTTGGCTCAGACCCTGTCTCTGTTAAAATATAAACTAAAATAATACAAAAAATAGATTGGGAACCCATTATATAAGATGGACTGTGGTAGAATTCCAAACTCAAACTCATTAAGTTGACATCCTGGATCCGCCTTTGTACACACCATAACCCACGTTATGGAACAGTTGTATTTATCTACTCCAAATCCCGTCTCCAAATGAAAGGGCACGAAAGGATTAAAAAACAGCAGCATAAAACAACAAGCGCAAGACATGCTTCAGGAAAACTTTGCAGTTAATTTCCCAAGGTTAGGACATGCACACTTAGAAGTTGCTTTGTGATAAATAGTAACAGGAGTTAAGGACTTGAGGTAACTAAACATATTGCGACGGCAGAACTAAGAGACTTACTCATTAATGATGCTGTAAGTCCGCAGGACCTTGTCCACAAGATAATTATAAAGGCTTCCCAAAAGGCCTCCAAGAACTCCAATTGTCAATACCGCCAGTACATCTACAGTGTTATAATTAGGAGATCCTGAATTCACATCAAACATTATCAAACCTCCTTGACCAAATAGTCCACAGTTCCCACTCCGACAGAATTGAATGCAAGATCTGAGCACCATAGCTACTATAGCAGTTGTGAAGAAAGTCCTCCAAAGTAGAGCACTTCGCCACCTAAAACAGAAAATAGGGTAGTTGAATATTCAAGACTGCAAGCCTTCTTATAATGATTATAAGCTAGTAATCAACAACAAAAGAACTGGAAAACGATAGCATCTTCAAATGGATTATTGGTATGTTTTCCTTAGAAGGTTCACGAAAGCCACAGAACCACATGATGTTGAATCTTTGACAACCATGTGGACACAGCACATCTAACATCCATCATATCTAAGTTTTCTCATCTAAATCAAACAATGACAGTATCTTTGGGAATGGGGTGGAGACCATGGTTAGAAACTATACCTGCAATCCTTAAGTTCACAGCTTATCGATGCAGTAACTCCCACTCTCCGTGAGTGGGTTGAGATACAATAAATTCAGATTATTCACAGAGAAACCCCTTCTATTCAGAATTTAATAGTTCAAAATCTCTAACATGTCAAATGCATTCCTGAAACCACAGGAGACAGAGAGAAGTTCTTCTCCAGCATCGCCCATGGAATGGCATCAATCGTCTGAATTAATAAGCAGAGATAAAAACAGAAAAAAGTTGTAATTTACAGTCAAAATGCAATTGAGCGCATCACCAAAACACATGTTAGGAATACCCTTCACACATCAGCCCATAGAACTACTCAGATGTTCTTCCTACTCAATGTACCAATTCATAGACCAACCATTTAATATAATAAGGAACTTGTACCTAGATATTTTCACTTTAGCTTCATTAATAAATCAAATATATATATATAGAGAGAGAGAGAGAGAGGTGGTGGGGGAAGGGAGGGAGACAGACCATGAGGCTACTTCTTCGAGAGCAAAAAGAACACCACCAACTGGAGCTCGGAAAGCGGCTGCAACACCAGCTGCAGCACCACAAGTGATCAAATCTCTGCGGTCACGGTCATTTTTGAAATACCTCAGCCACTTCCACGTCAGATGATATTTGCGGGAGCCGCCCTGCCCAAGTAAGTTTGCTATACAAGCGCCAGTGTGGACCATGGGTCCTTCCTTACCAACAACAAATCCAGCAGAAACACCCAAAACAGAACCAATTATCTGTCGGTTTAAAATACATATGAATTAGTGTTTCCATGAATAGATTTCAGCAAATGAGAATATCAAATGCTAAAATAAAGCATTACAGGTTCAAAGACTTCCCACCCACAGAACCACAAGCAGAAGTATCATTTGAGTCTGCTAGAGGAATGACAGTTGGATTATATATACCAAAGGTATTAAAGCATCCACATCAAAATTTTGAGAGTTCAATATAATATTACCGACAGAGAAATCATACAAAAGGATGAAAAATGAAAAGCAAGCATGGATGGATTATCAATTCAACGGAACAGTTTGATTAATGAATATAAAACAGGTCATATAACTGAGTCAGTCAATTTTCCTCTTCGGAAGTTCATTCTATTATTACTGATTTAATGTCATGCTAAGGCAAAAAACAACACAGACTAGACTAGAGTATATCATACAAAACATGCATGTTTATAGAGTATTAAAATAATCCTTAAACATATACTTCTATGGATGATGAATAAACAATTATTTGGAGGCCCTTTATTGTAAGACAAGATTCTGAGTCATATAGCTAGGAAAGGTTTTCTAGTTACAACCATTTGCACATTCAGCCCATGTTTATACAGAAACTCATTTTTTATTCCCTATGGTATCTGCCCTATACCAGCGCTCTCTTCCTCTCATAGTACATCTGCCATGCCTGAAAAACTAAGCATTGATATTTGAACTGTGACAAGTAAGGTCAAAATCCCTACATCAGTTTCATAAGGATGCCCTAGTGGGCATTCAAATATGGGAACATGACGGGAGAGAAAGAAAGACCCACCTTCACAAATAAAGTACTAGGAGCTAAAATGGAATGAGCATCCACACCATTTAAATATGCTTTAACTTCAGGAATTCCTGACCCTGCAGCTGCAGGTGCAATAAATGCACATAGGATCGCAGCACAAGTTGCAAGACCCAAATTGCAACCTGCAAAAGTAGCAAATGCACGGAAATACCTGCAGTGGAATTAAAATCACTTTATAGTAACTTCAAAGAAGTTTAGCGATCAAAGAGAAGTTACTTCAGAAGTACAGGAAACAAACCAGTGACTATCCTTCTAACTAGAAAGGATATCAAAAATTGCTTGGACTATCGTACCCACACATCAATGAGAAAAGGTATCCATGATATCTTACATTAACTCACATTTTCCTTCTAACTTAAAAGAATTCAAGCATGCTGGAACAATTGGTAACTATGTTTGTTTTCGCCTTTCTTTGCACACTTCTTCATCTATCTCATATTCCTATTCCTGATGCACAACAGCTATTCTTTAAAAGTATAGTAAGAAATGTGTGCAGAACTGCTTTGCTATTCTGTTGTGAAGTTTGCTTACTATAAAACTGTCATGCATCAGAAACAATTAGGCTGTAAGATGGTCGAGACTCCTAAGGCATCTTAAACATGACATCACTCAATAGTTGCAACTCAGTCTTGAAAAAGATTCAATTGCATCTTTCACCGTTTTGAAGTAATTTGAACAATGTCGGTTGCAAGTTTTCTTAGTTTGAAAGTTTATTAAATTCAACATTTGTGTTTGCTGTTTTATACAAGATAAATCAGTTCAAAGCTACCACATATATTGAGAAGCTATTATCGTGGATGGAAGTTGTACTTACTTATCCTCAAGCATTAAATCACCAGCAAGCAGAAGCTTGAACCCAGCGATATTTTCCACTGCTATGTTTAAAAAGAAACCAACAAGTCCTGTACTCAATCCAATAAGAAGCACAAGTGTCCACTTTAGGAATATATATTGATATATCTGGACCTTTTTCCTTGATCTCCAATCTTGCTTGAATAGGTCATTTTCAACAATGCTGCAAAAAATGAATTAGCAATGCCAAAATCAGAGAACCCTTAAGATATTTCCAGTGATTCCGGACAGATGAAACGATTTAGTTAAACTTTTTCACCAGATATGAGCAAAGAAGATCTTAGGAACAGTATTGTATATGTTATATGAAACATCAAAGACGGAAACAATAACAGAAGCAAGCAATTTGAGTAACAGTACTTAGCATATTGCTTTATGCATTTCATTTTTCCTAGTTAAAAAGGCTGAAGCTATTACAAAGTGGATGTTTTACTTCTCTAAATCAGCATCTCATTAACTATAATCAGTATCACAGGGAAAATACCATGAAGTAGACCGATAAATAATGATCAGAACAGAAGGTCTGAGATTTGAGAACCCTAACTCAACATAAAAGTCTTAAAGCAACATGAGATTATGTCCGTTGCCACTCTTCACCGAGAATTTCAGCCCTCAAAATTCACTGGCAGGGACCACTACCTACTACCTACTACCTTGTTGTTAGAGCAATGGGGATGATTCCAATTATAAACAAGACATCCCAGTTAGTAATTAACAATAGAGACTATAAGATTTAAGGCATAAACGGTTCTTGATTTGCAAGAGCTCTCCTCCTATTATTAATTTTTTCCTTTTTTTCCTTCTCTGCAATCACCCTGCTAAAATAACATTCTATAATCATCCCCTGATTCACTCATCTAGCTTCTTTTTTTCGAAATGCTTGGAATTTAATAATTATTTTTCTTCCTTGAGACGAGGCTTTATCGGAAACAACCTCTCTGCCTTTCAAGATAGGGGTAAGGTCTAAGTACACCCTACCCTACCCTCCCCAAAGAGAGAGAATGAAAAGGCCATGATTTTGAACCAGATGATCCAATTCCATGCAAAACAAATTCAAGAAAATGTTCAAGAAGATTCAAGAATCAAAGAAAAACAAAAAAAAAAACATCACTTTTTTTTTTACAGTGAGAACAAATTAACCAAATAGCAGATAAATAAAATCAGATTTATACATACTCATAATCAAGACTCTCAATAGGGCAAACATTGGCTCCAATAATAGCAATTTGTGATGTATTATTGACTCTACTCTTTGATTTAAGCAATGGCTCTCTAAAACCACTCTCAGATGAAATATTCCTCTCTAAATCTTTCCCATCTTCCATTACCATTACCCCAACTCCTTCATTTTCTATATCTTCTTGATCTCTCATCATTACCCACCTCTCAAAATTTCCTCTTTTTTCTTATATATTACAATACATGAAATTATACAAAACCCCACTTCCAAGAAATCGACAAATCTTTAAAAATTTCCAAAATTCTGTAATTATGTAAAGAGAGAATGAAGCGGGAATTGCGTTAATGGTGATGATTCTATGAACAGTCAGCTCTCCATACATTACATTTATATATACATCAATTGGAATTGAATTTCCATTTTATTATTATTTACACGGATTTTGAGCAACAGGTGTTGGAGATTTAGTGGCCTTAATATTTTCTTAGATTCAAGATTAGAGAAAATCTCGTAGTATTTGGAATAATTTAACTTTTTTTCCTTTTTTTACTCCTCCCGATCATCTTTACTTATTCATTATGCTAAAAATAGCGATACAATGTTATTTACTATCTAATTGGTAAAAATTAAATATAATTTGCCACTTTGAGGCTTGTTTAGATGGGAAATAAATTATCTTGCATAATTAGTTATCCCAAAGTGAATAAAATAACATTATAATTCTACAATAACTAACTATGAGATAATTTATCACGCAATTTTTTGATAAATTCATCCGAAAGTTAATTTTGTTAGTACTTACTATCTCTTTATTTTATGTACCAAACGAGCTTTTTGTATCTATTTTATTCTTATTACTAAATACCAGTATTCATTTCTCAATACTAAGATGACCTCTGATTAATAGAAATGATATGATAAATTAATATTATTTTTTGTATTCTCTCCGTCTAACTTTTCTACTATACTTTTTGGGATGTCCAATAATATTTGTCTATTAATAATAATTATTTCTCTATTACATGTTTTTAAGGTGTTATATTTATTATACTCAAAGAATGATATAGTAAAATTACATTTTTGTTTATAATTTCTTGAAAAGTATACAAAGTCAATAATTGAACAGAAAGAGTAAAAGATATACAAAGTCAATAATTGAACAGAAAGAGTAAAAGATATACCAAGTCAAATATAAAACAGTAAAACGGACGGAGGAAGGAAGAAATATAGCTACCTTTGATTTCCCTATTATAAAACGAATCTAATATTTTTTACCAAATATCAGAAAAGTATTTTAGGTTAGCCTAATCTCACGTAAAGTAGACATTATATTGAAAATTATTAATCAAGAAAACATAGTTTATCTGAATAGTTGTAGGAACAGACAAGACTGTGTTCCAAAAAAATAGAAGTATCTTTGGATGTATAAGGCTGTTAATTAAAAAGGGATGGAAAAAAAAAAGATAATCAAGAGATTAAAATAGGAAGAAATCATATATTTTTTCATATTGTTAAGAGATTAAAATATGAACAAATCAAGAATTTTGCGGGATTATTTAGTGGCAATAATAAATATATAGATATTTATAATTAACACTTTATATAAATATCACTGAAAGCTTTAGCGATTCTGAATGCAATGACATTAATTCAAGTTACTAAATATTATTGCGACAATACCGCTAAAAAAAATCTATTTACACTAAATATTACTCATGTATTTAACTTTTGTTCACTAGATATATACCATTTTTTTCACTATAAAGTTGAGATGATATGTGATTAACATATATATATATATATGTTAGTACGCTTAATCCAGTGGATTAAATTGTAATAATTTGTTATACGATGTTTAATTTAATAGTATAGGAGTAAAATTTGAATAAGCTTACTAAGAGCCTCTTAATATAATTTGTCTTGATAATAAGAACTTATCAATAATCAATATTAACAAAAAATTTAAAGTATTTTTGGAAGTTTTAGATTGTTGGTTAACAAGTTAATTAAAAAATAACAAACAAAAAAAACACGTTTACGAAATGATATTATACGAGTCTAACTAATATGCACGGAATGTGTCCATTTTTTTCATTATAAATTTAAGATGATTTGTGCTAACAATTGCAACCATTTTAGTAAAGCTTAATTAAGTAAATTAATAAATTTTAAGAAAAATAATACTAGTATGTTATAAGAGGTTTAATTTAGTAGTATAAAAAGTTAATTATATGAAAATATAAATGATAGTAGTAATATTTATCTATGTTTCAGCGTGTTGTACACAGAAAACCTTTTTTTTTGTGTGGTCAAGACAGAATACTTTTTGCCTTTTCTTGTCTAGATTTGAGATGTCAAATAAAAAAGGAGAATTATAAAATCATTAATAATCTTCTTCTTTTTTTGGTTGTCATTGTCTTCTTATTTTTTCGGGATCTTTGATTATGGAGAAAATATTTCGCCATTACAACAAAAAAGGGAATAATAAATCATCAATAATCTTCTTCTTTTTTGTTGTCATTATATTCTTCTTCGTTTTTCGTTTCCCACTTGCGCACTGCATAGCTCTATTTTAAAAGATTTTTGATTATGAGGAAAACAGTTTCATCATTACATTACAATTCATATTAATCGTAATTAAAACAGTTTAATACATATCCTACTTTGCTAATACTACTTGTATTCCAACTTTGGGTAGTGACAGAAAAGAATAATTAAAAGCAACAAAATATAAGAATAATAAACTACACATAATGCCAAAGTAGCAAGTGTGTCGTGTTGATTCTACAAAGTTCAAACTACTTTTTCTTGTTTTGTTTTTCAGTGAGATATTTATCATTCGGTTTGACTAATTTAAATTTATGTTAAAAAATTATTTTAAAAATAAAAAACTTACTGTTAAAGATAATTTTATTTTCAAAACTCAAATTACCTTAGAATATGCACATATTTAATAAATCAAGTGCATAGTGCATATTATTTATGTTTTAAATACATGTTCGAGTGTAGTCAAAAGCAAGCAAATCTGAGTTCAATTAAAACGTAAATTTTAGTAAAAGCAAAAGAACTAGGGAACTAAATTTAAAATATAAGTATAAACAAAAACAATAATTTAAAAGAACGGAAAATTTGTAACAAAAAAGTATAAAATAGCTCGTGCCTTTTGAGTGTACTTGAAGTTCTATTTTAATTTAAAATTATATTATATGGTATGATATTATTAAAACATATATTAAAGTCTACATTATTGCAAAACTGACTCTTTGGATATAGGTGGTCATACAGCGCTTAAAGTCTTTCGTTTCTTTCTCCATGTGATATTAGGTATTCTCATTGAATTAAGATTTGTATGCACCACAAATTCTCATAGTGTATAACTCTCTCAGTTTCATATTATTTGATTACATTAATTTGACACATTCTTAAGAAATAAAATTAAATATATTGTTATATAATTCAGCCATGAAATAAAATTGAATATGTTGATCTATAATTGTTATTACAGTTTGAATTGTAATACTTGGTTTATCTCTTTTTTTGGCAACTCTTTAGTTTCAGTTTTTTTACATGGCATGTTCGAAATCATAAGATTAAATTGAAGACATGTTAGTACGTTAATTTATATATCTTTAGTTTAAATTACAAAATTTAAATGTCTTTTTACTTTTTAAAACTTTATGTCAAGTTAAAATAAAACAAACAAATTGAATCAAAGGAGTACATGTTAATTGGACTTTCTCTTCTCTTTCAACGTTATAATTTTTTTTCTAATCATTTTTTGGTTTTCTCAATTCACCTAATCTTTTTAACTAATTCAAAACATAATAGAATCTAAAAGTTTCGTGGCAAATTTAGCCTCCCAATCTATCATTTTTAGAGCGTGGAAAGTCTTTTTTTTTTAATAAAAAAAATAAAAATAGAAGTATAAATAAAGAAAGAAAAAAGGCAACTTTTTATTTCACCACTAATAATAATAATTCTTTTATGGTTAAGTCCCTGTCAGTTTATTAACAGATTTAATTTTAGGCATAATACATATATTCTCTTTAATATGAATTCAACTCATATCTATAATCTATGTCCTCTAACTTTGGATATAAACAAGTAGACACTTAAACTTATATATAATTAAATAAGTAGACATGTATATTCTATGTGACATAATACACGTAGGATGCCACGTAGTATACAAAATTGTAGGACATCGGACGAATAAGTCTATTTGATATTTAAGACATTAAATATATACAGTATACTTCATATTATCACCGACTTCTGCCCTAAGTAGATAATTTAATTATGACCGCCCATACGTAATGAATTTTGAATCACAAGAATCAAAAAGGGTGGTTTACTCTTCTTCTTTTTTTGAGATGATATTATTGTTAAACAAATCCATGTGTTCACGTTTCTTTATTGTCACCCTTTGGTATTTGGTGTTTCGTATTTATATTATGATTAACTTAAATTTGAATTTGTATTCGAGAGATTCATCATGAAAAATGGAGGATAAAGTATTTTTATTTTCACACTTACCTATGAGCTATGAGAAAAGAGGTTTTTGTATGTAATGTTGGTTACAAAGATTAAGAAAGTGAAAAGATTGGTAGTCTAAAATAAATCATAAATATTTGTGGCTATTAATTATTTTACTAATGATAATATGAATATTTTAAAGTTAAATTGTTACTAAATATATAAATATATTATTCTTATTAAAACTGATTAAAAAAATAAGTACATATAAATTAAGGTTGAGAGAGTATTAACTTTGTTAATAAAAAAAATTCAATCAAAAACTATGACTAATTAGCAATATTTGGGAGTAGAATTTGTAATGTCCTTAAATTTTATAGAAATATTATGATCACACATGTAAGCATGCCCCTGCGCACACACAAAAGGCACCTAACTTTAATTCCAAATAACTTTAATTTATTCGTATGCCACCCAAAAGAAATGACTTTTATCCATGTGATGTATATCAAGTCAACGTACGTAATTACTAAAAGATATGGTGTAGTGTATTGAGTTTTTTTTTTAATTAAAAGTATTGAATTTAAGTTTAGGTGTGAATTTTTTAATAAAGAGCGATTCTCCGAATTGAATCATATGTGAAATAAATTTAAATGAATCAAATTTTAATATGAATATTACACTAGAAATAATTGTAGCCACAACTTTATATATTGGGGCCAAATATTCAAAAGAAAATAATATTAAATTGTTTGCTAATCATGATCACTCTTCATAACAATACTTAAGAGTGTTTGTTAAACATAATTATCTGCAAAGTCACTTCCTTTTTCTTTTATTTTTCTTTCGGATGCTCCGAGAAGTTAGGAATAATTATTTTTATTTCAATATTCAAAAGTTAATTTTACTTAAATTATTTTTAATTTTAGTACAGTAAAATTTTCTTTCTATTATGTACCTAATAAACGAGTGTTTAGTGTGATGATCACGTACCGAGAGGGTGTCACAGATTAATTTGAACCTCTTCGATAAAAAATTATACTACATATATAAGGTCTTCCTCCAAGACTTAGGAGACAAATATTAAATCACTTTTGAGGTCTCTTATAATGAAACTAACTTTTTATATTGATATGTTAAATACTACTATTTTTTTGAAATTGTGTTTTGTTGGTTTAGTCACACGTTTATATTTTTATTATTTTTTTGAATCTCCTGAATAAAAATCTTGGAGTCGTCATTGATCGTAAGAGTGTTTACTTTTTTTTATTTTAATGTTACTCTTTTCGATTATTTTATATGTTATATTTCATTATTTGAACTCTCTTTAAGAAAATATTAATTAAAAAATAATTAATTAATTTACTTTTATTTACTCTTTAGTCTTATTTTAACATACATTTTTTTATCATATTTATCTCTCTCAACATTCATTGAGTAAAAATAAATGGTAATTAATTATATCTTGAACTTTTACAATGAAAAAATATTTTAGACCAAGAACTTTGTTTTTCTACATTTTATTGTCATGTCTTATCACATTATTTTGTTCTTTTATGTTGTTTTTTTTGTACCATTCTCGTTGGTTCTGTTTTTTCCTTTTTCCTTTTTCCTTTTTTTTTTTGGTCAAATGTTCTAGAGATTTTGAAAGATAAATTATTTTATCTTTAATGTTTGAGATAAAATATGAACCTTTCCAATATCAACTTGTCTTTAATAAAGCTGAAGTTTAGCCCTTCCAATGGACAAGTTTGGGGAATTTTTTAAAAGAAAAAAAATGGATGTTCCATAATTAATAAAGATTTTGTTTCGGAATTAATAAAGTAATTAACGTGACTTCCAATGGACAAAGGTTGGGGAATTTATAAAAAGAAAAAAAATGGATGTTCCATAATTAATAAAGATTTTGTTTCGGAATTAGTAAAGTAATTAAGGTGATCATTTATATTAATTAATTAGTCGTTCATATACAATTAGATAATATAATTGTTAATTGAAAACACATGTTAAGTAGGTGGGCTATGTGGATAATATAAACAAAATCCCTTCATTTTTTAATATAAATAAATATACCGTCCATACTATTGTACTTGTTTGGCTTTGGAATATTAAGAAGCTAATTTAAAATTGATGCAAAAACTCCTCACTTTGCCTGGCTTTGGAATATTAAGAAGCTAATTTAAAATTGATGCAAAAATTCCTCACTTTGCCTGGCTTTGGAATA
>JAJOOS010013085.1:0-14184 GCA_029582725.1 Solanum chiquidenum
TTAATCAACTTTCTTTTAGAGTCAGGTATACATTTATATGTTTATAACATCTCTAATAGGACTTGCATAAATCTTTGATCCGTAATTTAATTACTGCATATATAACTTGCTTTAGGTATTATTATAATACTTTATTAGGCATAATAATCAATATGTTTCAGATTTATATTTTTATGTTGTTTATATGCTACTAACTTATAACTCTAAATTAAATAGTAGGAAATGTGATAACATGCTAGTTAGAAGACTTGTAAATATTTTCTTGTCATAAATTTATGATAAATATTTGTGTGTCATAAAGAGAGTAGTATTATATTAAATATGACTTGAAAAACTTACAAAAGTTTGACATTAATAACTATTGAAACTAGAAATAAATATTGAAAAATAATTAGAACATACATTAAATCTACCGTTTCATACTTTATGAGTTTACATGTTTTTGTAACATTCCATGTTCATACATATAATATACTTTATACTAATTCTTAATCATTTGAAACATAAATTTATCTTTTATTATAAAGAAATCACATCATGTTATTAACTCAACTATTTTATGATAGTTTTCATCATGTCGAATTTGTCAAAGCTTGAATTTGTGGAACTTGATATTTCTGGAAAGAACTATTTGTCATGGGTACTTGATGCTGAAATTCACCTTACCGCTAAAGGTCTTGGTGATTGTATAATAGAAGGAAATAAAGTATCAATTCAAGATAAAGCGAAGGCTATGATTTTCCTTCGCCATCATCTTGATGAAAGCCTGAAGGTTGAATACTTAACAGTAAAAGATCCACTTGCATTGTGGATAGGTTTGAAAGGGAGGTATGACCACCTCAAGGCAACGGTATTGCCAAGGGCTCGTTATGAGTGGATGCACTTACGGTTTCAAGATTATAAAACCGTAATTGAATATAATTATGTTGTATTTAGAATCACTTCTCAATTAAAATTATGTGGAGAAGTTATAAAAGATGAGGACATGTTGGAAAAGACACTTACTTTCCATGCCTCCAATATGATATTACAACAGCAACACCGTGAAAAAGATTTTAAAAAATACTCTGAATTAATCTCATGCCTTCTGGTGGCTGAGCAACATAATGACCTTTTAATGAAAAATCATGAAGCCCATCCCGCTGGAAGTGCTTCATTACCGGAGGCACACGGGGTAGAAACACACAGTCTGAAATAAGACAAAATAATCGAGGCCATGATAATGTGTGCGGGCATGGCAAAGGCAAAAGACGATATAATAATCGTCGAGGCAGTGGTCATAACAAAAGAGAAAACAATATGGATTCTCAAAATAACCCTTCAAAAGGCAAGGGCGATCATTGTCATCGTTGTGGCCTTAAAGGTCACTGAAAAAATGAATGTCGGGCACCTGAGCATTTTGTCAAGCTATATCAAAATTCCTTTAAAAGGAAAGGAAATAAAGATGGTGCCTTATCTTCTAATGCCTGAGTAGAGTCACATTTGACTCTCAAAGATGATGCTCAGGCAGGGTCTTCTCAAAAATATGATGAGAATGTTGAGGCGAATTTAGCATTGAAAGATGATGTTTTTGATAGGCTCGATGATATTACTCATCTAGAAGCTGAGGACTTCTTTGGGGATCACAATTGAAGATTGATAATAGAACTGGGAAATAAATAATGTTGTTATGTGTTTTTAATGTCTTATTTAAAGTTCATGTACTTAAATTTTCTTTTGTTAAGTTTCATACTTCTTATTATGTATTTTTATTCTTATGAAGATAAATAAAATTTCTCAGTCTTCAGTTGGATCCAAGATGAGTAGTGGAGATATGTGTCTTCTGGACAGTGCCACAACTCATACGATACTAAGAGAAAAGAAATATTTCTCTCATTTGGTAATGAAAAGGCATATGTTAATACAATATCCAGTAGTACAAAATTGATTGAGGGCTCTGAAAGAGCGGCCTTATTACTACCTAGAGGAACATTATTGATAATTGATAATGCATATTGTAGTAAGACTCATAGAAACTTGTTAAGTTTCAAGGTTATTCGCCAAAATGGCTATCATGTTGAGACTGCGAATAAAGGAAAGGTCGAATACCTTTATATTACTACAATAAATGCGGAGAAGAAAATTGTGCATGAAAAATTGCCTGCACTTTCTTCTGGGTTGTGCCATACAAATATTGGTACAGTTGAATCACATGCCATAGTAAACAAAAGGTTTACTGATTCTAACGATTTTATCATTTGGCATGACCGATTGGGTCATCCCGATTATAATATGATGCATAGAGTAATTGAGAATTCACATGGGCATACAGTTGACAACTAATGATTTCTACTTTACGAAGCCAGTTTGGTAAGTTAAGGTCCATGCTTGAAATGGAAAAAAAAGGAAGGGGAGGGGGTCGTTACTTTGAAGAACCAAAATGTTCTTCAATCAAAGGAATTCTCTTGTGTTGCTTGTTCACAAGGAAAGTTGGTTATCAAACCATCAATGGCTAAGATTGGGGTGGAATCCCCTGCATTTCTGAAATGGATACATGGTGATATATGTGGGCCTATTCACCTTGCATGTGGACCATTTAAATATTATATGATCTTGATAGATGCATTTACAAGATGGTCACATGTGTGCTTATTGTCAACTCGCAATATGGCCTTTGCGAGGTTGTTGGCCCAAATAATAAGATTAAAGCACAGTTTTTATATTATGTAATAAAGACAATTCGTCCTGATAATGTTAGTGAGTTTACATCTCAGACATTTAATGATTATTGTTTATCCACTGGAATAACAGTTGAACATCCCGTTGCACATGTTCATACTCAAAATAGTCTAGCAGAGTCATTGATTAAATGGCTCCAAATGATAGCTAGACCATTGTTGATGAGGACAAAGTTGCCTGTTTCGGTTTGGGGCCATGCTATTTTGCATGCAACGACACTTGTGCGCATAAGGCCAACCAAATATCATGACATCTTTCCATTACAATTGGTTTTTCGTCAGGAGCCAAACATTTCCCATCTTAGAATCTTTGGTTGTGCGGTATATGTTTCAATTGCTCCACCACAACGCACAAAGATGGATCCCCAAAGAAGGTTGGGAATATATGTTGGTATGAATCTCGTTCTATTATAAAATATTTGGAACCTAGAACTAGAGATTTATTTATGGTAAGATTTGTTGATTGTCATTTTGATGAATCAGTATACCCAACATTAGGGGGAGAACAAAAGCAGTTGGGAAATGAGATAGATTGGAATTCACTTTCACTATCTCATTTTGACCTTCGAACAAATCAATGTGAGCAAGAAGTTCAAAAGATATTTTATTTGCAGAATATTGCAAATCAACTGCCGGATGCATTTACTAACCTTTCACGGATTACTAAATTATATATCCCAACTGCTAATACTCAAGTTCAAGTTGATGTCCCGAGAGGACAAAATGTTAAGGCAAATGAGTTTGGACCACGCTTAAAACGTGGTAGACCAATTGGTTCCAACGATAAAAATCCTCGGAAAAGGAAAGAAATAAATGATCACGATGATCATAACATGGAGGAAATTGCTCATGAAGAACTCCGAGACATAATAAATGACACCAAAGAGGAGGTCCATGTACCTGAAAATAATGAGAATGAGAAAATCTCTATAAATTATGTCTCGACGAGAAAAAGGTGGAATCAAAATAATATTGTGGTGGATAATATTTTTACTTATAAAGTTGCAGTTGAAATAATGCAACAAGATGAGGATTTGGAACCAAGATTTGTTAATGAATGTAGACAGAGAAATGATTGGCCAAAATGGAAGGAAGCAATTCAAACAGAATTGACTTCACTTGAAAAACGTGAAGTTTTTGGATCAATAGTTTGAACACCTGAAGGTGTCAAGCCAGTGGGGCACAAGTGGGTTTTTGTGCGAAAACACAATGAAAATGGTAAAGTCGTAAGATATAAAGCACGACTTGTGGCACAATTTTTTTTGCAAAGGCCTGACATTGACTATGAGGAGACATATTCTCCTGTGGTAGATGCAATTACCTTTAGGTATATGATAAATATGACAATTCATGAAAAGCTTGAAATGCATCTATTGGACATTGTCACAGCCTATTTGTATGGCTCACTAGACTACAATATTTTTATGAAAATCCCTTAAGCACTCAAAGTGCCTGAAGCATATAAAAATTCAAAAGAAAGTTGTTCAATAAAGCTTCAGAAATTCTTATATGGATTGAAACAATCAGGACGAATGTGGTATAATCGTCTTAGCGAATATTTGCTAAAAAAAGGGTATAAGAATGACCCTATTTGTCCTTGTATTTTTATACGAAGGCCAAAATCTGAATTTATAATAATATCTGTTTATGTTGATGACTTGAACATCATTGGAACTCCTAAAGAGCTTTCAAAAGCTATTGAGTGTTTGAAGAAAGAATTTGAAATGAAAGATCATGGTAAGACAAAATTTTGCCTGGGCCTTCAGATTGAACATTTGAAAAATAAAATATTTATCCATCAATCAACATATACTGGAAAGGTTTTGAAGCGATTTTACATGGATAAATCACACCCATTGAGTACACCGATGGTTGTGAGATCTCTTGATATAAATAAACATCCATTCCGACCTCAAGAAAAGGATGAAGAGATTCTTGGTGATGAACACCATATCTTAGTGCTATTGGGGTACTAATGTACCTTGCCAACAATATCCGACCAGATATTTGTTTTGCAGTAAGTTTATTGGCGAGATTCAGCTTATGTCCAACAAGAAGACATTGGAAAGGTGTTAAGCATATATTCAGATATCTTCAAGGAACAATTGATACGCGATTGTTTTATTCTAATGCATCCAAGTCAGAGTTGATCGGTTATGCAAATGCGGGATATTTGTCTGACCCACATAAAGCTCGATCTCAGATAGGCTATTTATTCACATATGGAGGTACAACTATATCATGGCATTCGATGAAGCAAACAATAGTTGCTACTTCTTCAAATCATGCAGAGATAATAGTCATTCATGAAGCCATTCGAGAGTGTGTATGGTTGAGATCAATGACTCAACACATTTTGCAATTATGCAGTCTTTTTGTGCAAACAAAGACTCCAACAATATTGTATGAAGATAATGTTGTTTGCATAGCTCAATTAAAGGGAGGATATATCAAAGGAGACCGAACAAAGCATATCTCACCTAAGTTCTTTTTCACACATGATCTTCAACAAAATGGTAAGATAAATGTTCAATAGATTCGTTCAAGTGATAATCTTGCAGATTTATTCACTAAGGCATTGCCAACGTCAACATTTGAGACGCTAAGATATAAGATTGGAATGCGTCGTCTCCAAGATATCAAATAAATTTTTCATCAGGGGGAGTAAAATACGTGTTGTACTCTTTTTACCTTAGCCAAGGTTTTGTCCCATTGGGTTTTCCTGGTAAGGTTTTTAATGAGGCAGCACTCAAGGCGTATTACAAGATGTGTGTACTCTTTTTCCTTCACTAGGCTTTTTCCCTCTGAATTTTTCCTAGTAAGGTTTTAACGAGGCACATTATCTATAAACATCCAAGGGGGAGTGTTACAAATCCATTCAATTGTGGATGTTTCTCTTAATTTATCCCTAACGTAATGTATGTATTTATTAAAGTTGTACTAACGTATTTGGTTAAAGGATGTAAAAGGGTGTTTTCTAGATCCTATAAAAGGATAGTCTTTTCACCCTTATGAAATACACTTGAAGAGATAAAAGAATATTCTCTATTCTATACTTCTTATTAGCATTTGTCTCCCATTTCTTGTCTAGTATTCTTGTATTTTCCTCTTATTTTACCACTGTTAAAAAGATTTTAACCAATTTTTTCTTCTTTTCACTAAGCACCCTCTTCTTCTCATTTTTTTCACTAAAAAAAATTAATATATACTCTAAGAAAATAAATATACAAAGAATTATGGCTTCCAATTCTTTTATTTTTATTTTTTATAATTAAGTAACTTTAAGTTCATCTTCTTACAATCAAATTATGATGTAACTTTTGTTGAAATATTCTCAAAATTATTAGGAGTAAATTTAGTTATCGTCTCAACAACATTTACCTATAGACATAAAAATAAATTTTGAAAAGAAGTCTGTTAATAAGGTCAAGTCTGATTCAAAAATAATTCAAATTATAAGTTTGTCTTATTTAAAAAATTATGACTTTTTTTCTTGTGAATTAGTTATAGTGCCACCTATTCCTTTTATTGTATGCATCATTCTCTTTTGACATTGTACTTTTACATGCTAAATCGTAATTTAATGCAGAAATTGTTTGTCAGTATTGTCCATCCAAGGTCATTTAATTTGGTTCACATAAGTACTTCTTATATTGGGATTATATTTAATAAAAAATAATTGTTTATGCAATGATAAGGGAAGCATTTAATCATGGAAAGAATAATACTACTTTTTTATAGTTGAATTTCAAAAAATATGATAGCATGAAATTTGATTATTTAACTTGAAGTTGAATTCAGAATTTCAAAGAATTTGAAAATAACAAAAATATATTTTCACTCTAAATTATTCAAAAAATAAAAAAGAATTTAAATTTGTATTCATGGACAGACGAAACACAACTTCAATTTTCAATTAGAGTATTATTTTTTACTTTAAGATTACTTTTAAAAATATAAATTTCACAATGGCACATGGCTAAACGCTTATATATAAATAATGAATTTTAAGATAATATTTTTAATAACAATGTCAAGACATTATTTATCCATGTCAAAATTTTAATGATGATATTAATTTATGTTCTTGTTTTGTCTTTTACGTATTTCATTTTCTAATGAAAGAGTGTGGGGGTTGGGAAGAAATTTATTTTTCTTTTTTTGTCTAATGTGTATTTAGACCCCACTTACCAACTGATTAAAAAAAATCAAACATAATTTAATTAATCATCAATTGGACAACTGGATAAGCCAACGACTGAAAGTAACTTGACAGAATAAATCAAATTCATATAAGTATCTATTTTGGTAGTTTAGTGTTGGTATACGTCGACTTGCTAATTAATCCCAGACAATGTGGTTAATTACTTAATTATTTATTTCATTTAAAATCAAAAATAAGGATTAATTAATAATGGGTTGTTGGGACAGAAGCTTCATGAAATAATTTATGTACTATTGCAAAATGATAAATAAGGATATACTTTCTTCCGGTCCATTTTAATATGGCATATTACGCATTTGGAAAGTCAATTTATTATACTAATCTATATATAATTACATACAAGATAAAATATAAAATAAAAATATAAAAAATAGTAATATATGAATTAAAATTATCAAAGACAGAAATAACCCTTCGTGTAGTAATGGATATCTTAGTTTGTTAAATAGAATTAAAAATATTGAATATACAACAAATCAAACAGCTAATAATAAATGTTGGAGAAAGAATGCATTTTAATATCAAAATAGTAATATTAATTTGTACGAGTTAGTAGTGAAAGTGCGCATTATTTCTTGGTGTAATATTTTTGTAACCACTAAAACGTATGTCAGTATTAATTACCCCCAAGATTTAAATATTGTAACCATTGCATATCAATATTATATGATTAAGACGGTTTGTTTTTCAACATACAAATGTGCATAATTAATTTATTTTTAAACATTATAAATATACAATTTAAATAAAAATAATAATTAACCATTGATCGTTTCTCAAGATATATTTAAAAGGAGGAGTCTGGTAGATTTTGTAACTACAATATCTAAAATGAAACGTACTTGTAGATGCTAGAAGTAGAATATCTACTCTCAATGCTCTTTTCTCTTTATTTTCTCACAAAATCTAGACGAATTATTTCCTCTTTGTGTGGCTTAATTTGTGGACATCTTCCTAATTTTTCATAATAGAACATTAAAAATATGAAATAAAAATAAAGAATTGAATTCAAGAATATCCAAATAGAATTTGATAATTTACTAATTCAGGAGAAAATGACTTGATTCTTAAAAGAGCTACTTGGAGAAAGAAATGAATTTGAAAGATCTGCAAATAAAAATTATCCGCCCTTGATATATACATCAATTCAATACATGCATATCATGTGTTTGAGTTTATAGCTCATAACTTATTTTTAACCGCTTATAAACAAAGCAAAACTTTCAATCAATTCAAAGGTCATACCGATCGCCTATGAAAGAGCAAATTATCTCACTTTTAAAATGGTAATTTTGTTATTAGAGATAGACTACCGACACTTCACATTCTTTTTTCCTTATCTATCTATATTCTTCTCCCTTCGTCCCGTCATTCCTTTCTATAAATGGTTGATTTATAATATTTGTCATTTCATAAAATTAATGCATAAATTATTAAATTGTTCCCTTTTTACCTTTGTGAGTTATTAGCCTTAAAAATATACATTTGACCAACTTAGAAAAACTAAGTAAATAATTCATGTTCATTGGTTAAATTAATTTATTTTGATTAATCAAAATAAATTAATTCATATTCATTGATTGAAAACTTGAGTTTCAAAAAAATTAAATAAGGATAGAAGAGTAAGGTTACATCATTTCTTAGTGTAAGTGTAAAGTAAAAACGAGACATATAAAAAGAGACGAGAAAGTATATTATAAAATAACACGCATATTACCCCCTTGAGAGACGCATACGACTCCCAATCCAACGAGAAAAAAAGGTGAAAACCCATTTCTCTTCAAGCTCACGTCTGCTTGTTCAGTATTTCAAAGATAATTTTTTTATTTGTTATTTTTTTTTTAATAATGATTATTTCTATTTTTAAATTTAAATTATATGTCAATTGTATGAGTATTATAATAAAATATTTATGTGTCATTTTTTCTATCATACTATTTTGAAATGTTCAATAATAGTTGTTCAATTTATAAAATCAATAAATAATTTATCATTTCGAATATATTTTGGTCTTATTATTAAATACAGTTTATTTTTCAATGTTTAGATGACTTATATTTAATAAAAGTTTTGATAAAATTATCCTTAACATTTACTGTTTCTAAATTCATGTGTCAAGTCAATAATAGACACTATTATTCAACAAAGGGAGTAATTATTACTCAATTATTTTCTTAGTTTTAATTTATTTGACCTTTTCTTTTTAATCAATTTCAAAATAATTAATTTTTTTTATTCATTCTTTAATTTAACTTTTCACGTGATACATATATATTTAACGTCATAAAACTTTTCACATGATACTCATATCTTTAATTTAAAATAATCAAATTTATTTTTATAGTAAATTAAAATAAGTTAAACAAATTGATGCAAAAACATGTAAAGTGACAAGAGAGATAAAAAGAATGAAGAAAGGGAGTATATAATATATGTTGCTCTTCATGTGAAGCAACCTAAAAGGGATAATCCAAGTGTGTATAGAAAGAGAAACTAAACAAAGAAGAAGAAACCATTACCTCTCCTACTACTTTATTCTTTCAATAAATTACTACTATCATCTTTTGGCTCACCAATTTTGATTGAGAATAGTACAGTTTAGAGAGCTTGGGTCAGGGTGTGTAGCTCAAAGGGGGTGTTGTTGTAGTGTGTAAAGAGAGACTGAAACTACTACCCACCTGACATGGTATTGTTTTCTTGCCCCTTTTGTTAGCTGCCATTAGAGTAATGTTCTTCGACTTCCAAGATTTGGGTTCTCATGTAGAAATTTCAAGTACCACCTGAAAATTTTACCAGATCTCTCAAGAACAACAACTATCATATCTGCTTTGTAAGCTCTTTTCTCTATCTTAATTTGTTTTGTTTTTTCTTTTCTGGTAAATGGTTTTCTCTTATCACTTGCCTTTTTTATATCTATGATACACATAGAAATGAACATCTTTGAGCAGGAATCCCTAGTTGAATGGGTTATCTGTAGCAGCTTCTTTGTTTTGCTGATTAGTTTGTTAGATCTATGATTTGTGCTTTTTGGGTTTTAAGTTAAAAAGTGTGCTAATGAAGTTTATGGTGATTTGAAGTTAGCATATTGTTAATGTTGGTTGGTTTTTATAGAAGGATTTTCAATTTTTCGCGGTTCGATATTCTATTTGTTTTTACTATTAGTTACTGGATCCTGACTCAATGGGTTTAGATCTGTCAAATATAGGTTTAGTTGTACACCTACCCTTCATATTTAATGCCTGCTAATTGGGAAATTTTATGAATTGTATGTAATGTGTTGCTTGTAGAGTGGGAGCTTATAATTGATGAATTTGTAAACTAGTTTTTCAGTGTGGCTAGTACTAAATTGGTGCAAGACAGGAAAGGATAACAATTTGGAACTAAGTAGTGTCTTACAGTGAAATCTGTTATAAGCTGCTGGCAGAATAGGAGCTTATACAATAACAACATATCCGGTAAAATTCCACAAAGTGGGATCTGGTAGGGTGGTGTGTACGCATTACCCCCACCTTATGAAGATGGAGGCTGTTTCTGTAGACCCTTGGCTCAAGTAAAGCATATCAAAAATCATGTGTGTAAATTTGTTTCAGTATGACTAGTACTACTAAATAATGTGAGACTGGTTCTAATTGACATATTTATGGTTCGTTAAATTCTTTATGGGAGTAAAATTAGACTGATGGAGTAATTGTTTTTACCCTTTAGTGTCAATGATGGAGTGATGGAATGGTGAATGTGGATTAGGTATCCCAATCCTGTTGTACATTGCGACACTCACTTCAGATCCCAAAGCATAGTTGAGCTCTCAAGAAATTAGCTCATTTGTCTGTAAGCTAAATGGGTTGTTATAATAATTTTCATGAAATTCCATATCTTCTCAAAATTGATGATTAAATTCCATCTTCAGAGTATATCTTCTGTGGTAGGATACTAATCATTTGGTAACTGGTCGTGATTTCTTGATAAGTGGTCATAATATGACTCATCAGTTCATATTTTCATTATATGACTTCTTTAGTTTTAATCCAGCACATCTCTACTTTTCTGTTTAACAGATAATCCAATGTTCTCGGTCAATTGTTTATGGTTTATGATTCACATTTCTAAGTAAGAGAGTGTTAGGGATGAGCTACAAGTTACCCTTCTAACACCATATTTGTTTTAGCTGGAAACTCTCGTCGTTTCCTAAATTGAGCATGTAAATTTTGGTAATTAATTTACTTTTCATGAATTATATTTGTCTTGTTTGAGGATCGGAGTACCCGAAAATTATGACCGTTAGGATTACACATAAAGGATAATTAACATTTTGGTATGAAAAAATCAGCAATTTTGACTTCTCTTTCCCACATTATTGCAAAGAGCCTAAGCAAAACAAGGCTTTTTAGAATTCAAGTTCACCATCCTGCTTACTTCAAAACAAATGGTTCCATTGTTGTAAACTTTGGTCTTTGTTGTCATTTTTATCAAGTGCAGTCTAACAGAAAATGTGAACATTCTTCTACTAGATGAAGAGACCAAAACCTTCTAATGCTTGATACTATCTTTTTCTAATAATTATAGGTCTGAAAAGCTTTAGCCTCTTTGGTAGAGAAAGAGGAAACTGAAGTTTCATAACAAGAAACTCTTTTATAACTTTTCAATTTCAAAAAAAAAACTCTTACATAACTTCTGTCTTGTTGTATCGGGAGATAAGTAAGAGAAGCTCCTTAACCATGACTATTGACCGCACCCCTTCAGGTTTAACTTTTAAGAGTCAAAGATACAGTCCCTTAATTACTTCCCGAGGCTGATCAGATGAAACTTTACAGCGACTTACTCATCTGCTCTTACTGATGTTTAACTGCTTCATATATTTTGTAGTTCTCATTCCAGATGATACTTCTGCAATTTTCTAGTGTGTTGATGCCATTTAATCTATGATCTCCAGGACATGGGAACTTTGGCACCTGAACCTGAGGTCACATGCTCGAAAAAGTACTTAGCATTGGGTCTGAAGATATCTGGCAAGGAAAAATCAGGAAAACCCAGAGTTTTATCGCTTCTTTCAACACTTCTTGAGAGGTCTGTTCAAAATAATGAAAGCTTATTAGAAAGTTCACAAAGTGAAGATGTGATCTCAATATTTCATGGATCAAGAGCCCCCTCTCTTGGTATTGAACAGTACTTGGATCGCATTTATAAGTATTCAGGTTGCAGCCCTTCATGCTTTGTGGTCGCTCACATATACATGGAGAGATTCATTGAATGCACTAGTGCTCATTTAACTTCCCTCAATGTTCACCGACTACTTATCACAAGTGTGATGGTGGCAGCAAAATTCATCGATGATGCGTAAGTTTACCTCAGACATGATCTATCTGACCTCATTCTTTACCCCCAAATGTGTAATAGCTTCTATGCATGCTTTAAGATTTATTGTCATGTTGAATAGTTAACCGATCTGATAGTTGAGTATTAGAGTCCAACTTGAAACCCTGTTCCAACCACATGCAACGTGCTTTCCCTTTGTATTACTAACACACATAGTAGACTCAAAATGAGTTATATATCATGCATGCATTATGTTGTTCTTTAATTATCTGCTTACTGCCAGAAACACAACTGAAAAGGGTGTTGCTAAATTTTACTTCAGCAATGGACCCTTGCTTATTTTGAATCTTTATGATGCGCTGCGTGATTTTCAGATTCTATAACAATGCATACTATGCAAGAGTAGGTGGTGTAACCACAAAAGAGTTGAATAAGCTGGAGATGAAATTCTTGTTTGGATTGGATTTTCAACTTCATGTAAATGTCCAGACATTCGGAAGCTATTGTTCTCTTCTAGAGAAGGAAGGCACTGTAGGTCTCCAGATCGAGCGCTCAATTCAGGCATGTAGAATCAATGAGAGCTGGTCAAACAAAGACGATTCCACATGTGCACAGATTGCAAGATGAGGTTTTACAATGGTGAAGATATCATTGCAAAGTTGATATACTCTTTCCGACGTGGAAGAAACTGAAATGCTGGGTTTTGTACTATATTAGTCTAGGTAGGAAAAAGTCATAGCAGTGTGATACTCTTTTTTTTACCCATTTTTGTCTTGTGCAGGTGTTCTTTACTGTACTAGTGTAGCTCCCAGGAACCCTGGTGTCATTCTTTTTCATGTTCTGTGAAGTTCCCCACGGATGTTGGTCCCTATAGAATTGTTTAATGTTTACAATCGAAGTTTCTTAGTGATTTCAGGTATTATTTTGAACAACCAAGTTTGAACCCACAAGGTTTTTTTTATATACAATGCTCTTTTAGAATTTTGCCTCTGTACCTCCGGGGAGAAGTAAGATCTGTGTGCACTCTGCCCTCCTTGGACTTCGCATTGTGGGCTTACACTGGATATATTGTTGTTGTAAGAATTTCAGGTACTTGCAAGTATCCCAAGGATCATGTTTAGCTCTGCAGGGTCTTCTTGACTTCCATGTAAAGTTTTTGTTTTGGTTTAGAGAAAAGACATAAAAGCACAACTGAAGTTGTTTCGAATTTTCAAAAAGACACCTTAACTTTGAGGATGTCCCATCACCCCACAAAAGTATTGAATGTTTTTGTAAAAGGACCATTTTGACCCATTTTCTCATTATGTTTGTGAACACGCACATGATGCGCGTGAAGGTCCGTTTTTAATGCCAAAAATCAATTAAAAACTGCCACATTTAAGTTATTTTCGTTATTAATTATTTACTCCATTCAAATTCATCATCTTCCCCAACAAAAGAGTAGGAATTCGTTTTAATTTCCAATCGAAAAAGCTAATTTAAAGTTGTCCGAGGTTTCATTTCTTCTTAATTTCATTTAGTTTTGAGAACCCAAAAATCAAACCAAACTCTCAAATCAGTTGATTTTTCGGGAGGATCAACATCAACCTGAGACTTGCCAACTTCTGAACTTTGATCAGCGGCGAGGTCACAAGATGTTTCCGAGACTTGTCCATTGAAGCTCGGGTTTATCAATCCATGGTTTGAAAACAAGCCCAATCGCCAGCCACTCAAAAGACATGGCTCCAAATACCACTACTATCAATTTCAACGAATTATTCTTCGCCATTGAAACCACAAGCAACTTTTCCGATATACATGCTGATGAGGGTTTTAATTTGCAGCTGAAACAATTTGCTATTGTTACTATTCTAACCTGTTAATCTTCAATTCATTGTTTACTCCGCTAGTTCTCCAAGAAATTTGACCAACAAACATCAAAATTGTAGG
>JAJOOS010013086.1:0-18548 GCA_029582725.1 Solanum chiquidenum
GTTTTAGGACCACATTAAAAGTAAATTTATGTATCGAATGATCCAGAAAATATATGAAAATATCAGTTTTACCAAAGGATAAGGAAGAGTACATGGACTCCATCCCCTTGGATTCATTTTAATTGTCATTATTATTAAAATTTTAATATAGGAAATTTATTGTAAAAGTAATATAGGAAAATTTTAATTAATATTTTCTTGATTTATTAAAGTGGACAACTAATATGTGATAACTATTTTTAGTATAATGATCAATTAATATGGAATGGAGAGAGTAGTGTTTTAGGACCAAGACGTCAAAAGAAAAATTTTAAAATTTAATTCTCCAAAAAAAATAAAGAAATTATTTTGAGGAAGTTTTTGTGTCATCATAAAAGTATATATAGAAGCGGGGTAATTGCGAAATTAGAAAATTTTATTAAATTTTTTTACACATATGTATATACATATGATTTATCGATTGAACTAGACTTATCTTTCCTTTTCATCATATTTTTAATTATGAAATTAAAGTTATATAAAAAATGAATTGATATAAAAAATGAACTGACAAAACATTTGTTTATCGATGGTTGTTTTAGTTTCCACAATTATAATTTTTTTTTATGATTTGATTAATGCTTAGTGTATTGCTTGTCCAACCTATGTTTTACATGATTATATTATTGGGAAAATTAGCAATTAAGTCAAAATAACAATACTTTAAAATATTTATTTAAAATGTCAGAATGACAATATTTTAGAAAATAATTTATATTCAGATTTTATTATTTAAATTTTCTTTTATTTATCAAATCCTATATTGGACCAAATTCTAAACCAATAACCCTTTAAACAGAAAAAAATAATTACACTACTACCCATTACCTTTATTTCCCCACCTTTCACGTTTTCTTTCCCCCACCTTTCACGTTTACCAGCTTCTCTTTCTTCAAGGTTCTCACAAATTGTTCAACAAAATCTCTATTTTAATTCAAGAAATTTCTCGATTGTTAAACGAAATCTCTATATTAATTCAAGAAATTTCTCGATTGGCAAAGGTAATTTCCATTATTTACTGAGATTTATTTTGATTTACTTTTTAAAATCACCGATTATGGTGTATATTCCGGATTGTATATATTACGAATTTTCAGTCAATTTTTTTTATTTTTATGTATATTCATCAAATATTTATGTTATAAATTACAAAATTACAGTATATTCATGTGTATATTATACGAGTCTTAATCATGACTGTATTAGTAAGACATTTTTTGTATTTTAATCATAATTGTATTAGTAAGACATTTTTGTATTTTATTTTTTGTAAGACATTTTTTGTATTCATGTGTATACTCTCTGCAGTTTTAATCATAACTGTATTAGGAAGACATTTTTGTATTTTATTTTGTTAAAGCAATATAAGTTTGATGAAAACATAATATATAAAATTGTGATGAATACATTATAAGAAGGGAAATACAAACTTATTTGGTATTCATTTGGCGTTTGGAATACAAAATGATATTGAAATAGTAACTACAATTTTAAAGAGAAATAGTAACTACAATTTTAATGTGAAATTATAATAATAATATAACAAGACTGGATATTGAAATATAAATAAAATTTAGTTTGAATACAACTTATTCTATGTTTTATGTTTTCACCAAAAATGTATTTTCAATATCATTTTATTTTAGTACTAATTTGTATTTATATTTTTTTTTCTTAAACTAGAATGCCAAAAGAGTTGTATTCATTATAATTCTATACCAATAATTTTTTGTATTTTAAGTTATACATATCTTTAGGTATATAGATTGTATTCCATTTTTTATATAATTTAAATTTGTGACTCATATAATTTTTCAATTACACTTTAAAGTAATTACACGTTAAATACACAAAAATAAAATAAATAAATTCATAACATGAATATGAATACATTTCGATTGAACACATATTCAAAGAATTTTAAACAAGTAAATATATAAAACAGAGGGCATTAGAAATTGGAAAACAATTCCAATCTAATAAGATATAAAATTCAAGCATCATTAACTAAACAATACGCGATCCATTCCTACATGAATGCCTATTGTGACCCTTAAACCCACAAGTACTGCAAGAATTCTTGCTCTTCTTCCCATATAGCTCGTACGTCTTGTCACGATACTTCTGAGATGGCCTTCCATGTAGCTTTTTGTGCTTTGGAGGCCGCACTATGTCGTCCTTAATATACCCAAGTACATTCCACTCATTTTGATCAGAAAAGGGAGCAATTAGAATGTTGTATGTATCCAACAAGTAATTACACATTAAACACACAAAATAAAATAAACTAATTACATAAATGTAATGTGCGGTCAAACATCACTAGCTTCAAAAATAAAAAATATAGAACATGCACTCAATACATACTGATTTGTATTTACATACAAAGATTTCACCTTTTAGCTCAACTACAACAAATTGAATCCAATATTTAATTGTATCCAGAACTTACTACAAAGCAACAAATATTGGTATACAATTCTTAATTACTTTATTATTTTTAATCCTTAATTGTACTCCGTTCAGTATATCACAAAAATTTTATGACTATATCCCTATATAGTTACTATTTACATTAACTTAGTGGAATACAAAATATTGTCTGCATTAAAAAAAATTGCTTCCAAACTATAAAAAAACAAACAATTTCATTCGTTCTACATCATAATTTGGATACAAAACATCCAAAAAAAATGGGATACAAAAATCTCATATTATTACTGTTTACATTAACAAAATGGGATACAAAAATATTGTATACATTCAAATAAAAAGAAAACAGCTACGAAACTAAAAAAAATCAAGCACTTTCAATCGTTCTACATCATAGTTTGGATACAAAACATCCAAAAAAAGCTAAAAATATCAAATCATACAAAGATTTCACCGATTTAATCATAAAAAATCAACCCACTATTATAGTTGAGATATACGAATATATATCATCCAAACAAATACAATAATCGACAAAAACAAAAATATTTGATGTCGAAATTTCTTGAATTCAATGGAACTGACGAAATTATAGTCGTGAATTTTGAAAACCTCCGTTTCAAGAATATGTCGAATTCAACTCTAAGAAGCTTTGAAAATTATCAATTGAATGATTCGGAAAACAAAACTATTTTTTGCAACATATGCTCTTTAAAAAACGTAACTGATTTATATTTAAAATCTTTTTTTCCTTTTTGAAATTTTTTGTTCCATGATTTCCTCTATTCTGTTATTAATTATTTGTATTCTTTCAAATTAATTAAAATAAAATAAATACATAACTCATTCCTTAACAAACTAAAATATTGTCATTTTAAATAAATAGTGAAACTATTGCTAAGGAGTCCACCAAAATCTAAAATATTGTTGTTTTGAAAAAATTTCCTATATTATTTCAATATTTAAAGCAAAAAAAAAAAAGAAAAAAAAAAGAGGAACTGAATCACTTCTCAAACAATCGCTACCATTGTGGCGCTACATTTTCTTTTTTTGGATGCTTCGCTTTACTTTTTTGTTGTACTATTTTTTCGTTGAAAGATATTCAATCGACATTCTTAGCTTGTGTTTTGCATGGTGTTAAATTCACCAATTTGACTAGCATGTATCTCATAATTGATTTTTATGGTGTGAGATTCTTACGCCTTCCGTGATGGATTTGATTCATCTCCATTACACTTGCTCTTTAAAGTATACATTTAGATGAATGACATTTGTCTAATGTAATTTTTAAAGATTAAGATTAGATTAATTTAATAAATTTTAACTATGACTAAAATATTAAATTTGAAAGCCACTCTTTAATTAATTATAATATGCAATATCAATCTTCCCACATATTTTGATACTCATTAATTTCAATTTGTAAATTAAACGGGTAAACTTCCATACCCCCTCCCCTTCTCTAAATCCGTATAAATAAGAAAAACGTTTCGTGATCATAAATTTTTGAAAATTGATTTAAAAGCTAGTTTGAAAATTGAATTAAAGAACATACGAGTGGAGTGAAATGTTAATTCTAATTATCAATTGACATATAAAAAGTAAATTAGAGTATTGAAATTATGTGTGATGATATTTACTATTTAGATTAATTCTCTTTCATTTAATTTAATTTAGCTAAATGGAGAATATATGAAGAAAAAATATTGGGAAAAATACTGTGACGGTAATATTGATTTGATGCTATTAAATTTAGTTTAAAATGTTGAACATATTGAAAGAATTCCGATTTATTGACTTTTCAATATGAAATATGCAATTTGAAATGAATGAGTATCAAATATGCGGGAGATTGATATTGCATACTATAGTTAAAAATAGTTTTTAAATTTACTCATAGTTAAGATGCTTGTTAAATTAATTTAATATTAATCTTTAAAAATTATATTAGACAAATATCACTTATTTTAAATGTATACTTGAAAAAAAAGTATAATAAAAAGGAGACGAATCTCTCGGTGATAACACTAAATTTTAATATAAACGGAAAAAATTGTTGCATGAAAGTTTGTGTTATTAAAATATCCAATAATATAATGCAATGAAAAAAAAGTATTCCCCCCTCCATTCTTTCATTTTTGCTCATTCAAATAATTAAATGTTGACATGTTTTTATCACTAGTTATTTGCTCTCGTAGAAATGATATGTTGATATAATACTTGCAAGATTTTAAGAATACATTCAATTTGTTATATAAATTTAATTTATAAATAATACATAATTCATAAATTTATTTCTTAATTCCATACAAGTTAAATAAGATTATATTAAACGAAAGAGGGATTATGTCATATTGTCACTTCGGGGTATACTCTAGAACATTGCAACGCACCTAAAAGACAATTAATTGGAAATTAATCAAATATGAATACAAGGGTTTGTTGATGCAGATATTGTGGACATTTGAGCAAAAAGGAAGAAAAAAAAGTATTACGTTCACTTTTATTTATCCATTATATAAATATTAAAAAGATATTTAATTTTTTTTAAAAGACAAAATAATTTACTTTTATTATTGAAATATTATACATTTCTCAATATTTAGATGATTAATTATAATAAATAGAAATAAAAAAATAAATTATTATTTTATTTATTATTATTTTTAAAATATTGAAGTCAAATATAAATAAGTAAGAATGAACGGTGTGAATATTTGAAGAATAATTGTATAAGTTATTCGATTAGGACACAATGTCTCACAAAAAAAGAAAAAAACACACACATTTGCAATCAGCAACAAACAAGAAGAAAATAGAAATTCTATTTATCTAAACTTGGACATTTAAATAACACTTACTTTTGTCTAAGCAAAATTGACTCTTCACCTCAAAATAATACTTTCTTCCGTTCATATTATATGGTATTTTATTAAAATTAAATTAAATTAAATTATAAGATATATCTAGTGTTTATATTTGGTCAATTAAATTTTTTACATAACTAATTTTTTTTATTCCTTTTTTAACTTTACATATATTTGAATAAGTGGATTATATATTTATATATAATTAAAAAAATCATATTACGTAGATACTATTTAACTAAAAATAATTTAGTGAAAATATCTCTTATATTTTTAGGGGTGACTGAATTTCTTTAGAAATGTGCGCAAGCTAAGAATCAAATTATTTGTTCGTATTTTTATTTTTAAACGTCTGCTAAAAAAATATTACTTTAGGAGGAGTTTTGTGACTGTTTTTACCCTTGCTCTATGTATGTACTTTTATTTTAATGATTGAGGTGTTGGTAATCTTCAAGAATAATTATTACTAACGGTAATAAAAAGAAAGAATTTTTTTTTATCTTGAACTTCTAAATTTACAAATACTGTCTCCATTCTTCTTCTTTACATGTCCCTTAAGAAACTATAATAAAAATGATAGTTCTACTAATGTACCTTGGATAAATTATTTTGAAACTTTACAAATTTATTTACACCTTTAAAAAGAAATACTTGTAAGGGTAAAATGAGAAAAAAAAATTAATTTTATATTTATTTGTAAATTAATAAGTAATTTGGGATAATTTAATAATATGAATAATTAATATGAGACTAAGGAAATATAAGATAACTATTTTTAAAATCATGATAAATAATTTGAGATAGAGCACTTTTATAGAAAAGCAATTCAAACTCTATTTGAATTACAGTAATTATTTTTTTCCCGAAACCAAAAGTGACAAAGCCATCCCTCTGCCACTGCCCAAAAGATCTACTTTAAAAAAAGGGAAATTACACTTTCAAATATCGACAAATTTTGATTTTGGTTCCTGTAGATTTTTGGTAAAGCGTATTTAATGTTTAATTAATTGATATGTGTGTTTTTGATCCCTCTTATTATAAATGTTCACAATTTTAACAAATTATTATGTGCTTTACATTCAATTATCGATGTACTATTAAATTTTAGAGATAGTCTAAAAATTACATATTTCCTATATAAATGAGCGAACATAGATATATTTCAGTTAATTGAAGGTTATATATTGTTTAGTTAAATATTATAAGGATCAAAATTGGAATTCATCAATAATCGAAAGACCAAAGAGCAATTATTATCCTTAAAAGAAAAGGACAATTTCTTTGGACCTAAAATAAAAGGGACGCAACATAATTTAGAACTAAGGAAATTGTAGTTTAATGTAATCAAATTATTAGCTTTAAAATGGAAAAATTACCATAATAGTAGCAAAGTTGTAGATATGATAAAAGAGGTTCATTTGACCAAAGAGCTATTCTGCTGCAACTTGCAAACAAAACATATATACTGTAAAATGTGATTCATTCCCTGCAACACTTATTTTCTCGCAATTAGTCCTCCTTAAAAGGGGAACCTACGAATTCAATAAGTTGTACACTAAAACTTTTTCCGTCACCAGCAATTCACAGTACGAAAATCATTTTACATTGTTTGACTTATAAGTTGCATTAATGTTTCATTCTATACCATTTTTAAGGCATCATATATAAAAATACACGAGACCTCTTGGTTAAGAATGAAGAAGTACTTATCACTCCACACACAACCCTTGTTGGTTAAAAACACCCTTTAACTTGGTCTCAAGTCTCAACTGACATTTATGTCCTTCAACTTTAGGTGCGCACAAATAAACACTTAAATTTGCATAAAATTGAACAAGTAGACACACGTGTCCTACGTGACATAATACACATAGGACATAAAGTTATCATGTAAGATGTCACGTAGGACAAATGTGTATATTTGTTCAATTTTATAGAAGTGTTTATTTGTGCACACCCAAAGTTAGAGGGCATAGATGTCAGTTAAGACCATATTAAAGGGCAGATTTATGTAATAAGCATAAACATTTTTAAATAACAATATTTTACCAAACATGTCTTTAGACTACATAATTCAAAGTAGATTTTGATATATCAGATATGTCTTTAGTTCAAATAAAATGTGATTTAGCATTCAAACAAAGGAATATTTCAAAAGATGACTCAATTATGTAAAAGCATCATTTAATTTTATTTTATTTCAATAACAATACTCAATATAAATTACAAATCTAACATGACAAAATAAATAATCAATATAAAATTAATTAAATGACTTTATTATGTAAATCTTTTGAGATATTTATTGTTTTGAAATCTTCTCCACTAATAGTCCTAGACTCCTAGTGGAGTCTATATTATTGAAATCAAGGCATTTCTACTCCCCTTTACACAAAAAGCAGAAATTGACTAGTGGGGCAGAGTAAGGTGGCTGGTCAGCCTAAATAATCTTCAACTACATATGCAGACAACCTTCTTCAGGTCAATCTTTCTCAACTTGTTAGATTATTCTTACTTAGCCATCTAATCCGCAACTCATCAGAACCTTCTTCTTTCTTTTTTGTTTTCTATACCCTTTACCATTCTTCTTTGTAAAATCCCAATTTCTTCAGAATTTTCTGCATTCTTGAATTGTGCCATCACCATTTCCAAATTCTTGAATGGCCACTGGCTTTAGATTTTCCCCCTTTTGGTTCTTGTTTCTTTTCATTCTTTCTTGTTTCTCCTCATTCTGTTTAGGTGGTGACAGGGTTACAGTAGGAGAGATTTATAAAGATGGTGATAACATCACTTCTAAAGGAGGGGATTTTGTGTTGGGGTTCTTTAGTCTTGCAGGTACTAGTAAAAGGTATCTTGGTATATGGTATGCTGATGTACCAGTAAAGACATATATTTGGGTTGCCAACAGGAACAAGCCTGTTCATGATAAAAATGGTACCTTTTCAATTGATAAAAATGGGAATTTGGTTGTTAAAGATGGACATGGGGATTTACTATGGTCGTCTAATGTTTCTGTTCAAACCGAAAATTCTACGGCTTGTCTGAGAGACGAGGGCAATCTTGTCATCCTTAATAATGACAGGGATGTTGCGAGGTTAAATTCTGAATTGTGGGAGAGCTTCTCGGATCCTACAGATACATTTTTGCCTGGAATGGAAGTTCTCATAGAAATACAAGGCCAAGAGCAAAAAGTTTTCCGTTCTTGGACAAATGAGAGTGACCCTTCACCTGGGAGGTACTCACTGGGAGTTGATCCTCGTGGAACACCTCAGATTGTTATTTGGGATGGACAGAATAGACGATGGAGGAGCGGACATTTTGATGGAGCGGAATTCATTGGTGTTCCAGATGTGATTAGAACAAATTTTTTCTCGGGTTTCAGAATTCAAAACGAAGGAGATGATAAATTATTACTCACTTACAGTGCCTCAAATACATCTTCTTTTGTGAGGTTTCAGCTTACTCTGACTGGAAATGAGCTGCAACAGAGGTGGAACGATGACGAGGGTGAATGGAACACGTTACAATCTAGGCCAGTAGGTGGTTGTGACTTGTATAACTTTTGTGGGAATTTTTCAGAATGTAATAAAGAAGTATGCCAATGTTTAGAAGGATTTGTACCACGTGTTCAGGAGCAGTGGCATGCTGGGAACCGAACCGGAGGATGTGTTAGGAAGACAGAATTGGAATGCAGGAGAAATAGCAGTGTTTCAAGGAATGATAGTTCAAAAGATGATAAATTCTCGACTATTCGGAGAGTTAAATTACCTGACTATGCTGATGTTGCAGAAATAAGCACAGACGAGTGCAAAATCAGGTGCCTGAATGATTGTTCCTGCAATGCTTATGCTTATGTCAGAGGAATCAATTGTATGATATGGCGTAACGATTTAGTTGATATAGAGCATTTTGAGGAAGGTGGGAACACTCTTTATGTTCGTCTTCATCCTTCTGATATCGGTAAGCACAATACTTTCTGCTGAATTCATAAATCTCTTACCAGTTTTCTTCTCATTCGTGCAATTATACAAATCTAAAACCAAAGTAATGTGTGCTTTAGTACAACGATCAATTTCTTGTTTGTCTTTACTCTATATTTGTAGCAAGCTCAAACAATAAGCAGAAATATCGTTTTCTTCCTTGTGTTTGAAGAATGATTAGCCTTTCTAATTTCTTGATTTCTCCTTTGAATATCTTTTAAACAGGTAAAAAAAAGAAGACGATCATAATTGTTGTAATATCAATTCTAGCAGCTCTAGCTTTGGTTGTTATGGCGGCCATTTGGCTAGTATGCAAGTACAGGGCCAGAAAACGAGGTAAATTTTGATGCAGTAACCTTTCTGACTTGTTAAATGCATTTATTATGTGTTCCATATTGTACTTATAACTTTTGACTTGCAATTTTCAGAATCCAAGAGGACCAGTGAAATTCCCAAAAACCATTTAGTTAGGAGTGGAGAGTTCTCCACGGAATATTCTGGACCAGGCGACATCAGTGCTGAAGGGCATCAAGGAAATGGTTCAGAATTAGCATTTTTCAGCTTCAGCATGGTGGCCACAGCTACTGACGACTTCTCTCTTGCAAACAAGCTTGGGCAAGGGGGATTTGGCCCCGTTTATAAGGTAAATTTTCAATCTTGATAGATTATTCTGTTCCTTTAGGAAGTATATGGCCATGTTTTGGACTAAAGTTGATGTTTTTCAAATCTTTAGGGAAAGCTACCTTGTGGTCAAGAAGTTGCTGTAAAAAGGCTTTCACAAAAGTCTGGACAAGGCGACGAGGAATTCAAGAATGAGATCACTCTAATAGCAAAATTGCAACACAGAAATCTTGTTAGACTTTTGGGTTGCTGTGTTGAAGGAGAAGAAAAAATGCTGATTTACGAGTACATGCCCAACAAAAGCTTAGATACATTTCTATTTGGTAAGTTCAGGAAATTCTATCAAAATACTTTCTGCTGCTCCCACAGATGTACTATAGCAACACTTCTCATTGAGATAGACACTAACAACTGTATTGGCTGTTTAACTTTGACAGATACTGCTAGGAAATCCCAGTTAGACTGGAGAAAACGCTTCAACATTATCGAAGGAATTGCCCGAGGATTACTGTATCTCCATAGAGATTCAAGACTTAGAATAATCCATAGGGATCTAAAGGCAAGTAACATTCTGTTGGATGAAGAGATGACCCCAAAAATTTCAGACTTTGGCATGGCCAGAATATTTGGAGGAAACCAAAATGAAGCAAATACAAATAGGGTCGTAGGAACATAGTAAGTATCATTTGATTTTAAATCTTTTAAGAGACTAATTTCAAAATTTCTTGTTCCTGGAGCTAAATCCATTTCATTTTGTACCTTGTTGCTAAACAACAGTGGATATATGGCTCCTGAGTATGCTATGGAGGGCCTGTTCTCTGGCAAGTCTGATGTCTACAGCTTCGGCATAATATTGCTTGAAATTATATGTGGACGTAGAAATACAAGCTTTCGGACAGATGAGCATTCAGGCATCATTGGATATGTAAGTCTGACTAATTTCTCCAACTATTTCAATCATTTTAGTCAAGAACAAGCTGTCTAAATAATGGGGCTAATTTCTTGTGTGATGAGCAATGACGGAGTGGTCATCTTTCTCATATTTTTCTGGTGGAAAATATTTCAGGCATGGGAAAAGTGGGATGAAGGTAGACCAATGGACCTGGTGGATCGTTCAATTTGGGATGGTTGTCAACACAATGAAGCATTGAGATGTATACACTTGGCATTGCTTTGTGTTCAAGATTTGGCGGCTCACAGACCAAACATGTCTTCTGTGGTTTTGATGCTGGAAACTGACAATGTAAGGTTGCCCTTGCCTAGGCAACCTACCTATACTTCAATGAGAAGATCTGTGGATGAAGATATATGGCATGGGAATCAGGATGTAACGTCTTCCAACAATGTCACAGTTAGTGTACTAATAGGTAGATGATTGGTTAATGTTTGTTCCTTCTTACATACCTGCTTCATTTGAAGAGAATGGGATCAAGTAGTGTAACTATGTAAAGTTATACTTGGAACTATGTTCATAATTTTTTGTTAGCTAGGTAAACTTTAGCACATCATGTGTATTGTAATTAGAAGATGGTTCAGCTCTGCAAGCTGAAAGAGAGATATGTCACAACCTAGTTCAATCAGTATGGCTGAAGTTTTTTTCTTTACTGTTTGTAGATGGAGATGCTCTACCAATCGAGCAAACCCCACTTGTTATATCTAGTTTTTTTTTTTTTTTAATGACAAGGGAAACCCGCAGTCGCTACCCTTTGGGTGCGCATAGAGTAAAACCCCCACTCCTATGCAATAACTCGCAAACCATATAAATGAAGCATTGCAATCGGTCAGTATATATCACTGTACAATCAAGGGACAGAATTACATGCTTGCTATCTCCTATCACTTCAAGAAACCATTTTGCAGTTCTTCTAAAGCTTGAGAACTAGTATTTCGTCCATTGAAACACAAGCAATAGTTATTACCAGGTTCTGCATAACTTGAACTATCTGTAGGGAGATCAGCTTGTGTTCCCTTTGAGACAAAAGGGGAAATGGAATTATTTACTATTTAATTAATCAGTGTCAATTTTGTGGTGGTTGACTTGTTGCATGTAACTCAAATATGGAAGAAATCTTCAACTCTTGAGTGTTCATAAAATTATTTTCTTATATATATAAAGGGAATGACCTATTCTACCTTATACCCTCTTGTAGATCTATACAGAGGTGAACTTTATCAAATTCAAACTTCACCATCAAACAAGGGGGCTGCTCAAACATTCACCCAGTGGGTCGGAGTTTGATTAGCTATCTTGTGATCTACTCTCCCATTTCTCAAAAAGAACATTAAATATGGAGATGTGGATTTCAATTAATCAAAATCAGTAGGATTGTAGATTCCAAATTGGATCTACTGGTGATCTCCCAAGCTTTTTGCTTGTAGATTTCAAACAACGTCACGCTCCGTCAACAATAAACAAGCACAAACAAACAGTAACCTTTCTTATAATATATATGACACAAAGATAATGTCAAATTCTACAATTTTAAGGACATACATTTCACCAACTCCTCTAAGGAAAAGAAATTAATGGAAGGACATACCAGAGAAACATGGGAACTTTTGTCAAAAGGGATCAAAAAGCCTAAATAGTTGAATTCCTGGAGTTGCGGTGGCTGCTCTAAGGTTGGCAAAAAAGAAACAATAATAGATTAAGGCAAAACCAAAAAGGGAGACCTTATATTAAAACTTTGTGATAAACAAATGATACCTTCCAAAAATCAGAACTTTGTCTCAGCTTGGCCAAATAGTGCACTGTTCGAAACTCGATGGATAATGTTGTCATCTCCAGTGCACACTGCCCTGTTCCCACTAGACCAAAGTCATATTTGATATCCAGATATCTTCACTCCAGGCAGACAATAACTTGGGATTTGGTAAAAGAATATTCAAGATAGGAAGGATTCTCTTCAAAGGAAGAATAGACAATTACTGTTATCAGAACAGAAATAGACAATTTAACATTTTCAACTTTGGCAAACGAGTATTATTAGCACATAGCTTGTCCCTTTGAATGAATTCGTGCTTCAAATAATGTGGCGGCCAAAGCAGAAAGGAAAACCTCCAATTTCAACCCTAAAACCCAGAGAACCCTATTCGTCTTACTGCCCGATTCTCCTCTTTTCCACTGTTCCCAGCAGAATAGGGCTCAATTGCTCAAAATTGGTTAATGGTGTTTCGTGTAGTACTGTTGGCTCTGGGAATTTGGTGAGATCGATTAAAAGATCAATATAATATCCCCCATTCAAGCTGCACTTCCAACAAGTGGCTCAGAGTTAGCAAGCAACCTTGGCCTCTTGCCAGGAGGTTTATTGGGCCCCTCCTTCACCGTCCAGTTGCAGTATGGCCCCTAAACTCGAAGCTATAATCAGATCCGGTCGGTAAGTATGCCTACCAAACAATGGATAGTAGTATTTATTATGTACTTTTTTTGTTCAGGACTTTTTTCATAATTCAAAATAAGTAAAACAAAATTAGAGTTTAAGAGAATTGTTGGACTCATAATTACTTGACATATTCTAAAAGAATAGTTAGGAGTGATCAAAAGGATATAGTGGAAAGTAATCTTTAATTTTTATAGTTAGATATTTTTCTGAAGAGGTGTGTTATACCCAAACAAGTTAAAGAGAATCAAACAGTTCTTTCAAATGTTTACCGCCTTAAAAACTTGTACTATGTACGAATTTATATACGTAATACCTTTTCATTTTAATTATATTAATCTTCAAAAAGAAAATATTGATACCCTGTTTTCCAAATCCCATAAAAATTAAGCAAGTTAATTTTCATACCGAATCCGACTATTCTTTTTAAGAAGAAAACAAGTATCTCAAGTTCCTTTTTTTTCTTCTTCTTAATTATTGTTTTGAAGATAACATTTTTATTCCCAGATGTGAACTTTAGTGATCTTTAGTCCAAATAACCTCAGATCAAGTAAGACAAGTTATAGTGTCTTTACTCCCAACCCTGCATAGGCTCAGATAAATTTGGCTTCAAACATATAACATATTATATTAGAGAAAGGAAAAAACAAAAAAACAAATCATTGTCCAACAATGTTCTGAATAGTTTTTTGGACATTCTAATAGACCTGATACATTTCTAAGAGATATCTTGTCACCAAGTTTGAATTACTTGGAGAATTCCAACTATGTTCATTCTTGTTTCTACTCCCTTCATTTGGTTATTGAAAGTTGCGCGGTGACTCTTTTAATTGTTCCTTGATGTTTGTTATGATACAAGTCCATTTAAGAAAATGGGATTCAGACAAGCCTGGAAAATTCTTTTGATCTCTATTATTTCTTGTTATATCATTCAAACGTATTACTGTAATGCATCAGACACCATTCAGCAATCCTGGAAACTTTTAGTAGGGGAAACATTAATTTCTGCTAGTCAAGTTTTTGAATTTGGATTCTTTACTCCAGCCAATTCCGATAAAAGGTACTTGGGGATATGGTTTAAAAATATCCCTCCTATTAAAGTTGTGTGGGTTGCAAACAGAGAAAGTCCACTTAAAGTTTCTGATTCCGCTGTGAGTCTATCAATTAGCGAATATGGAAACTTGGTGCTTCTTGATGGAACACAGACTGTTATCTGGTCAAGTAATGTGTCTGTCCCTACTAATAACACAGTTGCAGTAGTTCTCCTGGACAGTGGGAATTTAGTGCTTAAAGATAATGTCTCGGGACAATCCTTCTGGGAAAGTTTCAATTATCCTTGTGATACTTTCTTGCCAGGAATGAAAATAGGTTTTAAAAGTATAACCGGGGAGAAATGGCTCTTGTCTTCTTGGCAGAAGGAAAATGACCCCTCACTCGGAAATTTTTCTATAGGAATCTCGGAGCAACTTTCTCCTCAGTTTTTTATATGGAACAAAGTTACTCCTTACTACAGAACCGGGGAGTGGAATGGACTGAAGTTCATTGGTTTGCCTTATATAGATTCAGCAGCCTATATAATTCAATTTGTTTTTCAGCAAGACTTTCAAGAGGGAACCACATATTTCACCTTTCTTCCAAATACTTCATTCCTAACTTTCGTGGAACTTCAGTCTACGGGGTCTGTTCAAGTTGTTCAGTGGACCAATGGAGCCCCAGCTTGGGAAATTTATGCTACAATGGTACATGCACCATGTGATATATATAACACATGTGGACCTTCAGCAGTCTGCAGCAAGCATAACATCCCAACTTGCAGCTGCTTAAGAGGGTTCGTGCCACAGTCTGGTGACGAATGGAGCAAAGGAAACTGGACAGGTGGTTGTGTGAGGCGAACTGAATTACTCTGTCAGCAAAAGGGAAAGAGCTTGTCTCCAGGGGTTGGACTGCAGGACGGATTTTTTAAGCTTAGTGGATTGAAACTGCCTGATCTTGCTGCTATTTTTCGCCTTGACAGTGCAAGTGAATGTGAAAAATTGTGCTTAAACAATTGTTCTTGCACTGCTTATGCTTATGTGGCAGGAATTAGGTGTATGGTGTGGTCTGGTAATCTTTTAGATATGCAGGATTACTCATACTCCGGGGAAGATCTTTTCCTTCGACTTGCCTACTCAGAGTTAGGTAACTACTACATTAATTTGGTTTACACTAACTTTACTATGTAATCCATCTACTGCAGTAGTTTACTAGAATGTTTTTTTCAGTTTTTTCAGGTAAGAGGAAGCGTAAAAGAGCACTAATCATATGTTCTGCAGTATTTTCTTGTCTCTTTTTGGGGTTTGCTCTATTTTGTTTGCTCAAGCACAAGATTTATATAACAGGTAATGATAGATGTCCCTCCCTAAAGTGAACAAGTTGAAAAATACTTATGACAAATCAAACTACCTTAATGGTTTTGTTGACACAACGGACGTCTAGCCTGATCTTTATGTTATTTACTTCGTCTTAACAGGACAGAAGAGAAAAGTAGCCAGAAGCTTTAGTCTGGGTGATTCATGCTACATTTCAAAAGACTACACAGTGGAAAGTTTATGGGTTGGTAATTTGAAGAAAGAAGATCCAATTGAACTTCCGCTGATTGAATTTGAGGTAATTGTCACAGCAACAAACAACTTCAAAGTAGAAAACAAACTCGGGGAAGGAGGATTTGGTCCGGTTTTCAAGGTAACTACACTCTTGTTCAAATACTTAACCTAATATATGACCACATAAACACAAATCCGTAATGGAACTTGCACTATATATGATTTGATAATCAAAATTATGAATTGTAAAATATGTGTTCTGATCATTGGACTTTTAATCGGCGGACTCTGCATAGGGAAAGCTAAAAGATGGTCCAGAAATAGCAGTGAAAAGACTTTCTAATCGAACGGGGCAAGGCATAGAGGAGTTCAAGAATGAAATCGTATTGATATCAAAACTCCAACACAGGAATCTTGTACGACTCCTGGGATGCTGCATTGAAGGGGAAGAACTTCTTATAATTTATGAATACATGCCAAATAGAAGCTTGGATAAATCTCTCTTTGGTATGTCTGCTCCTGTTTTCCTCTCTTCTAATTCTTTTCTCCGTCGCTTAGACTCAGTATAAAGCTTTCACATTGCTAGATTTTCCTAAAACACAAATGCTCCTAAATGGCTGAAAATATAGTTGCCATCATGTACAACTTGTCTAAGGGATTCTTAGAGGTGATACTTTATTAACTGTTTATACATTAATGATCAGATGCTTCACAAAAAGAAATGCTAGATTGGCCTAAACGGTTCAATATCATTCAAGGTGTTGCTAGAGGGCTATTATATCTACACCGAGATTCTTGTTTGAACATTATCCACCGGGATTTGAAGGTTAGCAATATCCTTTTGGATGAGGAGATGAATCCAAAAATTTCAGACTTTGGTTTAGCAAGGACATTTCAAAAGCAGCAGCAACTAGTGCATACTCACCGAGTAGCTGGAACATAGTAAGCAACCATATGTCTGTACTGCTGTATCAATTTTACTTTCTGAAAGTTAGCACTTATATTTTTTGGGCAACAAATGCAGTGGATACATGTCTCCTGAATATGCTTTGAGGGGGGTATTCTCGGAGAAATCTGATGTCTTCAGCTTCGGAGTCTTGTTATTAGAAATCATAAGTGGCAAGAAGAATTCAAGTTTCCATTATGTTGAAGAAAATCTTAACCTCCTCAATTATGTTAGTACACACTCTGCCTGATGCTGTCTGTGATCAATTTCACTTATATATTGATGTCTTGAGCCTTATGACAGTACTCATGTGTATGGATATTGCAGGCATGGAAATTATGGAGTGAACAAAGGGGATTAGACTTTATGGATGGGACATTGATCAACTCATTTTCTCCAGAAGAGATAACGCGATGCCTACACGTTGGCCTTCTCTGTGTTCAAGAGCATCCTAGGGACCGTCCTACTATGGCTGACATAATTCTCATGCTAAACAGTGAAATGAAATGCTCAAGTCCTAAACAACCCACATTTAAGTTTGAAACATACTTGGATCTTGGAGGATCAGCAAAAGATAACGAAAGATGTTCTGTTAATGAGTTCAGTGCATCGTTGTCTCAAGGACGATAGAACATGTTAATGTACATTCTTAAAAGTTGTTAATCAAGTACAAAAATCAAGTCTTTAGCTTATGATCATGTAGCTTTTCTTCATATGTAAATGCACCATTCTCGTAGATGTAATTCGTTTCACCCCATTTTTTTACAAATCAATCTTGTACTGAATTTTCTTCAGCACTATAAGTTGTGTAATTATGCTGAATATAATACCAAAAGTCAGAATCCAGTTTAATTTCAAACTAGTCTAAAGTCCTTGTTAAGATTCAAGGTAAAAGATGCGCTTCGTTTTATCTTCCCTTTTCCGTTTTCATTACATGACATTTTTAGACCACAATATTAAAAGACATTTTAGTATATTTTACGCATCTATAGTATCTTCTTTACTTTCTTTTCTTTTAACTCTGTATCAAATCGGGTCAGACAAACAAATGAGTCAAACAAATAAATTGAAACTGAGAAAGTATTCATATCCTTATTTTAGTCATATCTTTATTTTGTCAACTTCAGCTTACATTGGGGATTTTTTTATTATTTTACACGACTCTGCCACTTTTTTGAAGAGTATTGTCATAATAACAATATTTTTGTTTATTTCAAGAATAACAAATTATTTTTACAATTTTAGCATATTTGAATGATTATGATGTTGTTTAAAAGATAAACAAACCCATAAATTAAGGGATTGTGTTTCTGATAAATAAACATGAGAGCGGGAATCATTTGAGATTGTTATTAGTATGATGATTCTTGTCCAGCTGTGTAGGTGTATGTTGAGGAATGTATATCTTTATCTGCCACATTGTTTTTCTAATTAATTAATTAATTCTGTTTGGTTTCTATAAAAATAAAATAAAATTACACAATCAAATGTTTCCCTTTTACATTATCCAATAACCATGGATTTTAATTTACACTTTGCGTTGATAAGATTCCTTATATACCGTTCCAACTTCCTACTAAATAAGAGGAAATGATCCGTGACCGCTCAAGTTAATTAGTGGCCTAAAGCTAAAAATCAGAGGCTTAGCTTTTATTTATTTTTTTATTTTTGAAATTCAAAGTTACTTTTTTTTAATGAAA
>JAJOOS010013087.1:0-22193 GCA_029582725.1 Solanum chiquidenum
AAATTTGATTAGTACTTAGCAGCTTTTTCAACATAATTAAGTTACTAATTTGAACCAAGGGAGAGTATTTATAAATTCTAAACTTGATTTGTACTTATAGCAAAATTTCAATCATAATTAAGTTAAATTTGTGAGGAAATGGTATTACTTTAGGATCTTACTCTAGTATTTTATAATACTAATTTGAACTAAAAGAAATTATAGACTTGCAACAATAAGATGTTCGTATAAAAATTAAACTTAAGAGGCATCATAAAGATACACAAGAAAGAAAGAAAGAAATAATACAATACACATATCATTACGACTTTAATCATTAAAATTAAAAATAGAAGGAAAAACTAAATCAATATACATAATTGTCTAAGATCTTGTCATATCCACTTCACAAGCCTATCAATATTCAAGAGCTTTTTTTTTTTTTTTTTTCAAGTCAAACATAAGCGGAGAGGCATCGCTCTTGTTGATATCCACTTCACAAATCTATCACTATTCAAAAGCTTTCTTCGTATAAAAATTAAATTTAAGAGGTATCATAGAGATATATAAGAAAAAAAAGAGAAAAAAGAAATAGAACAATGCACATCATTAAAAATAGAAGGGAAGAAAAATCAATACATAATTATCTAATCTCTTGTCAATATTCACTTCACCAGCCTATCACTATTCAAGAGCTTTCTTCTTCTTTTTCAAGCCAAATAAAAGCATGAACATAATACTATAGTGAAAATGAAGGGCAACTTTGGATAGAATCTCATGAAACAAAAAATATGAATTTATATAGAAAATAATGGAGGAATACCATAAGGTATCTTAACTTTCATATTTAATATTTAAGGGTTATGAATATGAAAAGTTAAAAATCATGAGAGTTATAGATATATGCACATTATATCTAATAAAGAAGATATATTGTAGTGGGAGAGGGTTATGAATATGAAAATTTGGAAATTATGAAAGTTATAAATACATGCACATTATATCTAATAAAGAATATATATTATAGTGGGAGGTGAAAAGTTGAGTAATTGACTATAACGACTTAATGATATATTAAAAAAAAACAAATAAATTAAATGAAGAAAATGGTCAAAAAAAGAAGAACAAAGATAAATATGAATGGAGGCCATAGAGAGGTGCCACATCATCTTGTCTATGTTCCTCCTTTATATATATATAGATTCCTTATTAAGTGCTTGAAAGCCATCCTTCATAAACCCTATACAGAATTTACAATGTACAGTTTGTGCTACTAACTTAATCAAGTATTCTTATTTTTATAGTTGCATCATGCAATTCATGTATGGTCCTTTTGGATTGTTGATAGAATGTGGAGGCAGATTATGTCTGTACTCACTTTGATATTAAACATTATTTTGACAAGTTATTCAAAAATTATCTGTGCGATAAACCATTTCATTCTTAATCACCACTTGATAAATTCCTTTGTCCTATTATCATGCTCTCATTATTCTTTCCTTTTAATTGCAGCTTGATGAAAATTTGGAGCAGTGGCCACATTTAAATGAACTCGTGCAATGCTACAGAACCGACTGGGTAAAAGATGAGAACAAGTATGGTCACTATGAAAGCGTCAGCCCGACTTCATTTCAGAGTCAAATATATGAGGGTCCTGATACTGATATTGAAACAGGTGAGATACCCTACTGGGACACCTCTTCTCTGTGTATGTGAAGATTAAGGGTTAGGGGTCACTGATATTTTGATATGTCTTGTGTGTATTCGTGATTAGATTGTGTTCAACATTTTGTGAAAGGGTGCTGGTTTGAACGGAGAAGTCACATTTCATGTGCATCTATGCAACTCTTTTTTCCAGCAGGACATCTTCAATGCTCTTCATTCATCCATTCCTAAAGAACCCGACGATTCCATAAATTCTGAAGCTCTTCTTCTCATCTCTTCCAAATTAAACATCTTAATTGTGCAATAAGTGTAGAATTGTCTGCTAGTCCGTTTGTGCATACTATCTTTAAAATCAAGAAAATAAAGTGTATAGCAAAGTCATAGTAAAGTACAACAATTTTTCTGTAGTATATTTCAACAACAACATACCCAGTGAAATCCACAAGTGAGGTTTGGGGAGGGTAAAATGTACACAGACCTTACCACTACCTCATGGAGATAGAAAAGCTGTTTTCTAAAGACCCTCGGCTCAAGTGAAACAAATTCCGGTTAAAGAAGAAGACAATGAAGAGAAATCAAAACAAGAAACAGTGCAAAAGTAGCTAAAACGACAATAAAATCATGTGATAATCGAAATGCCATAAACAACATACTAGTGTAGATTATTATTAAAAAACAATAATAAACAATGATAAAAAAAAACAAGAACTATAATAATACAACTAGTACCATCGCAAACACCAATCACCCTAAGCAAGACAACACTACACTATCTACCACCCTTCTACCCTAATACAAATCCTGCACACCCTCCTATCTAGGGTCATGACCTCGGTAACCTGAAACAATGTCATATCCTATCTTATCACCTCTTCCCAATCTTTCTTCGGTGTACCTCTACCTCTCCACGTACCCTCTATAACCAACCCCTCACTCTGTCTCACTGGTTAACAAAATATATTAAAAAATTCGAATGCCAAATTTATTTTCCAAATATTATAATGAAGAAATACTCGATGAATATGGAAATTCCATTAGACCTACTTAGTCTAGAACAGAATGTGCAATCCTTGAATATCTGAAATTGTCCTTGTTGAAATAGCTTTCGTATCATGTAGTGAGCATCTTGTATTTCATAAAATTATATTCCTCTTTTGTTGTCGTATCCAGAATATAAGTAGACACCTAGAAAGCATTTTGATTCTTTCCTGCCATGCAAACTAATGAGTGTTTTTTACAGGGGAAACAGCTTTCCTGTGGGTTTGGCATTTAAAATTTCCTTTCAGCTAATTGCACCCTTTTGATTAGCTGAAAATCAAATATTTGAAAATATAGTTACGGCCCAACTGTCCGCTTTGCAATATTATCGCCTTTCTTGGTACTAATGGTTATATGCTGAATTGTCTTCAGAAATGCATCTTGCAAATGCTAGACGGCCTAAGATTGAGGATTCAATTGATGGTGAAATCCCCAGCACTTCCGGGACACAACTCTCTGAAGATAATTTCTCTGACCTCTCAAATGCCAAAGTCTCCAAGGTTGTTTCCTGTTACACAAATGCAGATTGCAGGCCTTTTAAAATGCTCGTTCTCTAAAATTGATTCAAATCATTAACTTGCAGCATTTTGGTGAATCCCCTCTACCGACTTATGAACCAGTTTTTGACTGGGAAAATGAAAGATCATTAATATTTGGGCAAAGGATTCCTGAAGCTCATATGTCCCAGTATACGAGGTTGTAATTCATTTAACATTCCTTTTGTCCTCTCCCTCCTTGCAATGTTTCTTATCACTTAAATGGCTGTGGTTATAGCGGTCTGAAGATTGCTGTGAAAGTCCTATCATTGTCATTTCAAGCTGGACTAGTTGGTGAGTTTATATTGTTGAATACTGGTCTTGATTGTTAAAAAGATGTGTATGCTTAAGATTTTTCTATTCATTTAAGCCTTTGAAGTTTGAGCTGCCAGCACTCCTTATCTGAGTTTCCGAAGTTCTTTTGTAGAGCCGTTTTATGGCACAATTTGTTTATATAATAGGGAGCGAAGAGAAAAACTTTCTGAGGATTTTATTTTCCATGTATTGCCTACCGAAATGCAAGAAGTAAGCTGCTTCAGTTTTGCTTATCTTTTTCTTGGTTTTCATTTTTACTTCTCTCTAGTTTCTTCTGATGCTAGCCTGTTGTAATGTCTGTTTATTTTGGATCCATCTCCAGGCAAGCAGTTCCTATGAAAGGCGTTGCATTTTTCATCTAGATGCTCCATCAGCATCTATTTGTCTGCTAATCCAACTAGAAAAACCTGCCACTGAAGAAGGTGGAGTGTCTCCTTCTGTTTATTCACGGAAGGAACCAGTAAGTTTGATGACCTCCTCTGGGAAGACCTAACTTAATGATTGCTTCATTTTCAATACATTATTCAGTTTAAGTGATTTGTTATGCTAACACAAAGCTTAAATTTGGTCTTAAGAGTTTGTCTTCATCTTTTTGTTGGTTACACTTATTTGGCATTTGATACATGGTTGCTGAACATTTAGCAGTTGCAGACTCTTGGAGAAAGGAATATGCTTCCACTGGGAATTCTATATAGGTCTTTATTAGCATGAAGAAGTGGAGATATCCTCTCTACGTCCTGCCATTTTGGCCCACTTCTTTTTTTCTTACATTCTGAAAGAAAAGAACTGTACTAGACTTCGGGTGTATGGTATTGGATATGATCTTACTGCAGCCAACTGGATACCTTTTTAAGCCAAAAAACCTGCTAAACTAGAATTTTTTTGGTGTGCTGGACAGGAAATAAACATGTATCGAAGTTTGTGCAGGTTATATTTTTAAAGATTTCCTTGCAATTAACAAATCTGCTCTCACCATTTCTATTCACACGTTTTTCATCTTCGTGGTGTCAGACCTCTTACTTCTGTTTTTAGTTTAGTTATAGAAGGTTATGCTCAAGTTTGATGTTATCCTTTCTATAGCTACCCTGTAAGAGCCACATTAGTTTACTGTCATATCTGGACTTTCCCGTTAAAATTATTGAATTGTCAGTCTGGAAGCTTTAATCGTACTTCTAGTTTGTTTGTACTTTCTTCCAGTAGAGGACATACTTTCTTGAGATATCTGATTAATAAAGGAAAGGACTCCATCTGTTTTAGTTTCTGTGAGAAGTAAATCACTAGCAACTTTCTTGCATTTGATTTGTGGTGGTTGTAATTTGTTACTTTGCCAGCTTTTCTATCAAGTACATTCTGAAGATGTGCTTTTCTTGAGGTTAAACTATTGTAGTTTCTTCTCAAGCGCTAAGTTAGAAATGTTGTTTTGCTTTCGCTGAAGTACTCCAGCTTGTTTTTGCACGGATAGGTTTTGTTTATATGTAGTCATTTTGCATGTAATAGGATATGTTTTTTTCTTCTAATTGAATATCTCTACCTGTATGTAGGTTCATCTGACAGAGAGAGAGAAACAGAAACTACAAGTATGGTCGCGGATCATGCCTTACAGGGAGTCCTTTTCCTGGGCCATCATTCCACTCTTTGATAGTAACATAGCTTCTGTGGGTGGCTCTGCTTCTCCCAGCAGCCCTCTTGCTCCCAGCGTCTCTGCTTTAAGTTCACAAGAGGGTATCACTGAGCCACTTTCAAAAATTACAGCAGATGGAAAGCTTGGTTATTCAAATGGAAACTCCATCGTCGTTGAAGTGTCTAACTTAAACAAAGTCAAAGAAGGATACACTGAGGAATCTCTCCAGGTTTGTTTTCATTCATTTGTTATCTTTATGATTTCTATTCACTTATTGGTTTAAGAATAATTTAGAGCCTGTTTGGAATGGCTTATTTTAAGTGTTTTTAAGCCAAAATAGCTTTTAAGCACTTTTTTTAACTGTTTGGGTAAATTAAAAAGTGCTTATAAGCGCTTGATTTAAAGGTAAAATGATAAAAATAAGACAAAAAAGCAAAAGCTAATCCAAACAGACTCTTAGTGGCCTTTGATGCAATCTAACTTATTTTACCATTACTTTTTTTTTAGTATGTCTTGTATGTTGATCCTTCTCCTCAAACAAAGTCAAAGAAGGACCCACTAGTGTATCCTTCCAAAATAGAGTTCCCTTCCATCCATGATATTGATCCTCAATCTGCCTTTTAGATTCAACCGCAACTTCCTGATGGATCTCCATAAGCTGATTCCATAAGGAGTGGTCACAGTTCCTCATAAAGTATGTTCTTCTTTGGTGAACCTCCACAGTTGTTTTGCTTCTTTAAGCTCCTGATTCCCATGCCCCTTTCTTTTTTTTACTTATGGTCAGCTTTTTCCATTTAACCAAATGGAATCCTCTCTTCTATCTATTGCCTTGCCATAGGAAATTGCTCCTTACTACATCCAACCTCTTTTCTGCATTTACCGATATAGGAAATAGTGACATCGTATATGTGGGAAGTGCATCCAGAACTAGTTGATTGGAACCAATCTACCTCTAAAAGATATGCAGTTCATCTTTGGTAGCATCTTTTCTCACATATTTCTCTGATCCAGACTGTATATCTTTGGATTTGCTCTTTTCCCCAAGCGGCATTCCAAGATGCATGGTTGGGGTGCTTCCAATTTCTCCACCCAATGTATCAACCATCTGTTGCATTCTGTCCACTACATTCACTGGAAAAATCTGTCTCTTTCTCTAGTTTATATATAATCCTGAGGTTGCTTAGTAAATTAAGTAATCAGTCGAATCAATCAAAGTAAAGCATAATAAGCAAGTAAATCACGGCATATCACCTAGTACCTGCACAAGCGCTCGTCACCTTGCCTATACGTTCCCCTCATGTACATAGTATATTTCTTATCATCTAGTTGGGAAAAATCCCCCATTGAAGTCTTAAGTCTTAACTTACTTCGGTTTGACTGTAGCTTTAATCCTCTCAATATCTCTTCTTCTTTTTGGTTTTGGAGAAAACAATAAAACCTCTCAATATCTCTACCGCTTCTTGATGAAAGTGCTTTTCAAAATAAGTTGCCTTTGGTAGCATGGCCAAACAAACTATTCAGTCTTGTTGGATGACTTCTAATATTGTTATTACAATTATTACAGTTATGTATATATATTTAACTTATTTTAACTCTTATTTTTATGTGGTGTGATGATGACTTGAGTTAGGCTTAAATGAAATCGTGAGGATTCATATAACTGACCCCAACTTGTTTGGGACTAAGGCATAATTGTTGTGGTCCGTCCACCACCATAAAGCATTGCTATATAGGAATTTAATGTTGCATCTATTCCTGCTTATGAGTTTTTCCTCCCATTACTCGATTGAAGTCAGCACGTTCTTCTGATTTCTTTTGCTTAAGTAACTAATTTAGACATTTCAATTCTGCATCCCTTCTGTCAGTTGATATTTGATTTGATTAAATTTCAGGATCCAAAGAGAAAGGTTCATAAACCAGTAAAAGGTGTCTTGAAATTGGAAATCGAAAAGCTGCCAGCTATCTCTACTGAAGTTGAAAATGCTTTGGAGAGTGGTAGTTTGATCTATGATTCTCTTGATCATGGCGACCATTTGAATGATTCAACTTCTATGAAATGCCCTACTATTGGTTCCTTTTCCAAGTCTAAATCATCTGAGATGAAAGAGCTTGTTCGGAATGGTTCAGTTGCTCATGAAAATGTGGAAAATACTGCTGATGATGTAAGTGTTGTCTTTCAAATCAATGTTTTTTCGTTTTTAGTTCAACAATTATAACTTTCGAATTGCTTAGTATTTAGCTGGCACATTTCAGTGGTATGTTGTTTGAGATGATGTGCTTTTCTGTTCAGCTGCTTTAGTCTAAACTCTCGTATATGGAAGCCTCAGCCGTCACCCTGATGATCTGGTACATCTTTGTCTAAAGATGATTCTAAGATCGTCTAAGATAATATACTTAAGTAAATCTTGTGCTCATATAATGTGACCAAAATACCTTTCAGTTTATTGCAAGGGCTTAAATGCAGAGCAACATAATTTTTCCAAATCTTGCGATATAGGTTACGTAGCCTGTTGGTCTTGCACCTGTCAACTTGTTCGATGAGATTTGATTCATTACTAACTGATTCAGAATAAATTATATTTGAGTGTACAGTTTGAAGCTTTTGACTTCCGCACAACGACAAGGAATGAACCGTTCTTGCAGCTCTTTCACTGCTTATATGTCTACCCCTTGACTGTTAGTATGAGTCGGAAACGAAACATGTTTATTCGTGTTGAACTGAAAAGGGACGACACAGATATTCGAAAACCACCTCTAGAGGTCTGTATTTGTGTTTTCAGAGCAGTTTATTTTGTAGATTTCATGTGGTTGGATTCCTATATAACTCTCTATCATTAGGCTATGCATCCAAGGGAACCAGGTGTACCACTTCAGAAATGGTCTCACACACAAGTTGCTCTGGGGGCAAGGGTGGCCAGCTACCATGATGAAATCAAAGTTTCTTTGCCTGTTATTTGGACACCATCACATCACCTTTTGTTTACTTTCTATCATGTTGATCTTCAGACAAAACTTGAAGCACCAAAGCCGGTAAGTTTGATGTTAATTGGCTTTTGAGGATCGTGACAATTAAACTGACAGTTTGAGCCTTCCTCTCTTCACCCTGCATGTGTTGGAATGTGTGTGTTTTCCACATGTTAGAGTTGGTACACTGGTTGATGGCAGACTCTTTATAAGTTGCTCTTTTCTTTGTTTACTTCTGCCAGGTGGTAATTGGATACGCTTCACTTCCATTATCGACACATGCACAGTATGTTTTTCTATTCTTTGACTAAAGTGTCTTTTATATTTCCCCTTCACTTTAATATCCATGTTTTTTAATATCTAGCTGGATTTTTCCTCTGTTAGTACCTTTATTTTGGGCACACATCTCATTTAATTGAGGGAGCAGCTTTGGGCCATCGGCAGCCCAGTAGAAAGAGGGAAACTCTTTTTCAAGAATGGGCCAGATTTTTCAAGTTAAGTCATTTTTAATGACATAACTTGTTAAAGCCCAATACCACGTAACAGTGGTAATTTTCCAGAACTCCCAGAGCTGCAATACAATCAAGATACAGAAAGAACAGCCACTCAGGACTCGAATCAAATTGCCTAGGTGGAGGAGGAGATGATTAACATGGTCGGAGAATCAATTATAGAATCTCAACACCTATTAATGAGTTAATATCTCAAAATGTCATTGAACTATGAGAATTTAAATAGCAAAGTCATTGAACTTTGTTTTTTTCAATAAAATCACTCAACTCAACACTTTTATCTTCAAAAGTCACTCAACTACATTTATCATTAAAATAAATTTGACATAAAAAATAAATTCTTTTTTATTTCATATAATCATAGACTCCACAAATAAACAAAATTTTAAAAAACAAACTAAAAATGGTGTGGATTTTGACCTTTTCTTGAAAAAAAATGTTGCAAAATAAAAAATAATGTAAAAAATGGTGACTTTTAGATTTGTTATTTCTCTGTGGATTGTTCCAGTTCAGTGAGTCCACCAGAGGTTCACACTTTCTTTCTAGTTTCTTGGTGTAAAAATTATATTTTGAGAAAATGGGAATTGTTCAAAGAAATTTAAAATTATTCAAAATGTATTAGAAATAACACTTCAACGGGAGAAAGTGCCTGGAAATGGTGCAGATTCAATTTTTTCAAAAAGTAAAATAAAAAATAATGTGGGAAATTTTAAATTTTTATTTATTTGTGGGATTCTTGTTTATATGGTATAAAAAACAACTTATTTTGCCATGTCAATTTGATTTTAAAGATAAATGTATTTGAGTGATTTTTGAAGTTAAAAGTGATAAGTTGAGTGATTTTCTTGATACAAAATAAAATTTAATGACTTTGTTGATTAAATTCTCATAGTTCAATGACCTTTTGAGATATGAACTCCCTATTAATAGAGATAGATGATAATTGTGAGAAATATTGGAGAAAAATATTATTGAATTGTTGTCTCTACATTATTCCATAGACCCTACAATACAATCCTTGACCAAGTAGGAAACTACATTCTATTCCTATTCCTATTCCTATTTCTATTGTAAGTAGGATTGTATATACCTATTCCTACCAGTGGCGGACCTACCTTGTGCATAATGGGTGCTTAAGCACCCACTGCCTTTTGTGATAAACTTTACTATTTATGTATAAAATTTAGTATTTCATTGAAATGTATTAATTGAGCACCCATTTTATGTAGTAATTTTTGAGTGAAAAAAATTGAGCACCCATAATATAAAATTTCTGGATCCGCCACTGAATTTCCTACTCTAACAATAATGAAGTAAGGGGGGAGATTTCAGAAAGGAGGACAATGGAACTTTAGAAACAGGATTGGGTAAAGTTTTGGGTGTTGATTTCCAGGGCCATGGAGAGGAGGCCTTGGAATTATTACTTCAAGTGGACAATTCAAGACATGCCAGGAGAATGGAAGTAGAGGGTGTGCAAGAAAACAAAATTCAGAGGTTCCCAAGATTTAAAAAGTCTAGTAACTTTATCAAAAAGTCTAGTAACTTTGATGTGAAATTGAAAAATAGTAGAAACAGGGGTACGTGGAGAAACTTGCTCATCAGTGATAGATGAAATTTAAATTGGTTTAATGGAATGTAAGGGACTGAATAACAGGGATAAGAGAAGATTAATCAAAATAATTTTGGGGGGATGGAATGCAGACATCATTTGTTTGCAAGAAACTAAGTTAGAAGGGGATGTGATAGAGGAGGTTAGGCAGATTTAGGGAGGGAGATAGATTAAGTATGCCTGTTTGGAAGCTAGTGGGACTAGATGGGGAATTCTAATGTTATGGGATTGCGTAGAAGGGGGATATTCTCGAGATTGACATCTACTCTATAATCTGCGAATTTGAAGCTCAACTTCAAAATTTCACTTGTCACATTACAAGGGCTTATGCCCCCAATTGCTATGTGGAAAGGAGGCTTTGCTGGGAGGAAATAAGGGGGGCTATAAGGGGCTTAATAGAAGGACCTTGGGCTTTGTGTGGAGATTTCAATGCGGTGAGGTTCATCTCAAATAAGAGAAACTGTTTGAGAAGGAAAAAAGTCATGAGAGAATTTTTAGATTTCATAGAAGAGCTGAAGTAGATTGACATTCAACTAGAGGATGACCCATATACTTGGTTCAAAGGAGATAATCAAGACATCACCTCCAGAATTGATAGGCTTCTGTTATCAGAAGAATGGGATGATAGCTTCAACAACATCAAATAGATTGCTTTGCAGTGGCTCAGATTAGACCACACTCCTATGGCATTGCAGGGGGGGGGGGGTGGAACCAAAACAAAAATTATTTCAGGTTTGAAAACTAGTAGTAAGACACAGAAAGGTTCACAAACAGAATTAAGGAATGGTGGGAGACTTTCAACTTCTCCGGGAGACCAAATTTCATACTTGCTTCAAACTTAAGGCATTAAAAGGAAAAGCTTAAGGTTTGCAGCATGAGTGATCAAGGGAATTGGGGAGCCAAAAGGATGAACTTACTCAAAGAACTGGTTGTTCTTTTATGAAGTTAGTAAGGGTAGATCACTAACTGAGGTAACAAGGTACAATTTTGGATTATGAGGAATTGGTCAAATATGAAGAAATTTCGCCGAGACAACAAGATCACTGTGGTTAAAGGAGGGGAACATGAACACTAATTTCTTCCACAGATTGGCCAATGCACACAAAAGGTACAACAACATTGATCAACTAGTAATCCAAGGAGCACAAACCCAAGATCCTGCCAGAATTAAAGGGGAGATAGTAGATTTCTACAAGAAGCTATATACAAAGACTATTGATCGAATTAAAGTGGAGATAGTAGAATCCAACAATTGTATGTCTGTTTTTCTAGTTTTTAATATGATTTTTTGATGAAGAGTTTTTAATATGATTTTTTGCTTATATATTCTGTCTCTATTTATTTTGGTCTTTTTTCTTTTAAATTGTGCTTCACTTCAATGACATGAGCTCTTTGCTTCTTGCTTCGCTTAAAGCGTGAAGCGGGACCTTGTCACTTTTTACCGCTTTGCGCTCCCCTAAACACTGATAGGAACAAACAAAAGAATATAAAAGAAAAACTCTGGTGGATTTAGTTGTTTTTTAGCTTTGTTTCCTGCATTTGCATTGTTCAAATGTAGCATTCAAGTGGTCCAAGGTGGCAGACTTAATATCTAGTTGTCATGAGTGGCTTGGGCTCGAAACCCTCTTCTGTCATTATACTCTTTAACTGCACCAACTGATATGGGATTGATGCATAGTTGAATGTTTTTACTGCTTAAATGTATTGGTTTAATGTGGCAGCTCTGGGTTAGTTTTTGTAACAACAGAATTTCTTTTGCGTAGATAATTTGCATGACCATCCAACGGAACATGAATTAGGGCACTACTTATTGTAATTTGTCACTGTAACTTGTTAATTTTCCTTTCTGGGAAAACTTTAAGACCTGCTACTTGTTGTAATTTATTTTCTGAAAATTACTTATTCACTCTCCTGTGGGGTGCGTGTGTGTGTGTGTGTTCTGTATTAGTTGTTCTGCTTACTTCTCCTATGGGATCGGTAATTAAAGCTCTATCTTGCCTTGGCAATGTATATTCTCTCGAGAAATGTGAGATTTTAACATGCTGGAGTTTCATCCAGGTTCAGATCTGAGATATCCTTGCCAATCATGAAAGAATTGGTTCCTCATTATCTTCAAGAAAGTGGCAAGGTTTGTTTCCTATCATGTTTGCTATTGTTAACCTTCCATCACTCTTTATGTTCTGGTTGTGTTTGATGTATGAACTGTTATTTTATGTTTAATTTGGGAGTTTTGTTTCATTTTTTAACTTCTCATCTCATTTCTTTTTCTGGGAGTTCAATTTCTTGCCCTTCTAGACTGATGATTATAGCTGCAGTACAGGGCTAGGGTAGCTCTTTCTTTACTTTTCAGGATTGAAATCTTCTCTACTTGAATATTCCAAGTTATTTTGCCTTTTTGTGGAAAAGTTCCACATGGCTTTTTCATGAAGATAATTTTTTGGGTATGATAAGAAAAGCCCTGCATTCAAGGTGTTCACAAAAAAAAGTAAAGAGCCCTACTGAAATATGATAATTTACTTAGAACATCCAATCATCTTTGCTGATTGGAAAGTATATATAATCGAAATATTGAAAAAACTATGAAGGTTCTGCTAATATCTACTTAATCATTTTCAGTTTCTTCATACCTCATCCATTTCGTTTGTTCCAAATTGCCACATGAGTGCCAAAAGTGCTACTTGCTGTGTTCTTCGCTCCTCCTTTCGAACTTCCACTATAGTAACATCTCTGTGATTGTTCATTGTTCATGGCAGTACACCCTCAATGTCAATCCCAAACATTCATTGCATCAATACCTGTATGCCACCTTAATCTTGCCATGAAGATGTGAATGCCAAATGCTGTGGATTGTCCCACTTTTCCTTTTAAGCCACTTATGGTGGTCGATGCAATTTGTTCTTGGTGTGATTACTATTTGACAAACGTGTTGTCTATATTCTACAGTTTTAGAACACCTCTTACCAGCTCTAAAGTAACCTACTCAACCTATCTATTCTTAATTGAGACGTATTCAGCCTATGTGCTCTTAATTGACTCCTTAACTGCTCTAGAAGAATCTTAGAACTGTCAGAATCTGTATGCTCTTTATTGTTTACTCATTGTGATATTTAGTCATAGACTCAACAAGCCTACTATAGCCCGTAATCTTTGGACTTGATAGTTTTGAATTATCTGATGGGTGTTATGAGCCTTTTGAATTTTCAAAGCCATACCTTCTCTTCCCTGTTGTTCTCGTCCTGCACATGAGATCCTAATATCTCCTTTCTATCCGTCTCTTTCCTAATTCCCCTTTCTCATTTTTTTTAACCTGGTGTACCAACTGCATCACAGAGCTCGCCAACCTTCAACAATGAGTTATTTTCCAATTTCCTGCCTCTATGTTTTGAAGATCTTCTGTCAGATCATTGTGATGGTGAGCCATACATAGCCTGGATTTTCTTTAGTTTTCTTTCTTAACTTTTAAAGTAGATTCCTTATCTTGAATCACTGTTTTTTCAGCCAAGATAATATCTGGAACAGCTATATTACTCCTTTTCTGTTTCCAGCCATAGATAATTGCTTTTTTCTTAGGCAGCTTCAACCTGATGATTAGTTTTCATGCTACCTTAGCCATCTGTCCAAGTCCCACTGGATTTCCCTCTTTTAGTTATGTTCGTTTTTTTTTTCTCAAAAAAAAGTTATGTTCGTTTTGTTGTGGACAGGTGACAGGCATGATAGTCCTGATGACATCATAATTTTTTTATGTTTTCTTTCTTGTAGGAAAGGCTGGATTACTTGGAAGATGGAAAGAATATCTTCAAGCTTCGTTTACGACTATGTTCATCATTATACCCAGTTAGTGAGCGCATTAGGGATTTTTTCCTCGAGTATGATAGGCATACTCTACGGACAAGCCCCCCTTGGGGATCTGAACTTCTTGAGGTACCATAACTAGAGTTGTCATTGACCATTAGCTGTTATTCCCTGTGCTGTAGTTATCACATTCTAAAGGTACTGTGCAAAAGTCGGGACTTGGTTTTCCCTTTTTTTGTTTGTTAATTTGTTTGAAAAGTTAACTGTAAAGGACTAAATATTACTGGAGCTTACAAATCAACTGAAATATAAAAATAGGTAGTAGGGAACCTATCTTGGAAATGAGATACTGCTAAAGAATGCGATGTTTGAAATCCAACACGTTTCCTCTTATTTTTCATTGACATACAAATCAATAGAAATGCAGAAAAATAAATATTGGGGAATGTATCCTGGTAATGAGATACTTTCTTGGTTGAGAAATGTTATAATTACCTTTACAACTGGCACAAAACTTTCTTGGTTGGCTTGATGAGGGAAAACTATTGTTATTTGCATGGTCATTAAACTTTTTTGTTTGCTTGAAAAGGAAAATTTTGCATGAGCATTTTATCACTCTCATAAGTCTGCATTTAAGTACACACATGAACCTAAATATTGGGTTATGCGTGCAATAGGAATTTAAGCCGTTGTGTCCCACATTGGTTGTAAAAGAGCAGGCCTAAGGGCTTATAAATGTCTTGAGCCTCTTTATGGTGTGGTTCAGTGTGCTTCTGGCACCCAAATGTTCTCTACCCTATGGTGGTTTTGGATTTCGCAGAAGACCCATCGGAGAGAGAGTGACTCAAAAACAGCCCTAGCAGTCCACAAAAATTGAAGCACGAAACTTGTCTGACTGGATTTTCTTTCCCGGATTTTTCGCCAATGCTCTGATACTAAGTGAGAAATAAATATTTGAGAAATGTTATTTGCATTCTACTTTATTACACTCAGCCCTATTTATATACACTACAATATAGTCCTTTTTCAAGCAGGACACTATATACAATCCTTTTACTATTACTATTCTAACACAAGAGATGCCACTTATATAGAAGTCATAGGCTATGCACAATATGGCTGGCAATTAATTCGAATGTTGATAAAATTATTACTATATGTAAGGGAGGATATCAAAGTTTTGTAGTCCTCACAAGGGTAATATTAGACTTTTTATTCTTTGATGTGTGAAGCTAATACATGTGACCTCATTCAATCTCTTAAGATCTCTCTTTGTGGCCCTTTGTAATTGGTGCATGTGTAATTATTTGTTGTATTCTTGTTGTCCTTTATTTGGTTACTTTTTATATTATTTGTATGGTAAATTTAAGTAATTTTTGAGCCAAGTTTTATTTCCCAACGGGAGCATTTACTAAGTATTACTCTCTCCATCCCATTTTATGTGACATCCTTTCCTTTTTAGTCCATCCCATAAAGAATGTCACCTTACTATGCCGTAAAACCTCTCTAAATTAATATTGTAGGGACCATGAAATATTATTCCCTCTGTCCCAATTTATATGAGTTAGTTTAATTAGACACAGGGTTAAAGAAAGAAAGAAAGACTTTTGAAATTTGTGGTCTAAAATAAGTCATATATTTGTGTGGCTAAAAATTATTTCATTAAGGGCTCGTTTGGTAGGGAGTATTTGGAGAAATAATCCATGTATTATGTATGGTATTATTTAGTACTATGTTTGGTAGGAATTTTAGGCCTATGTATAACTAGTCCATGGATTAGTTATACACCCTACATGGTATTATACCTTCAATTGATGGTATTAGTAATACATATGATTTAATACCATGTGATTAATTTATGTAAAGACAAAAAATACCCCTCAAATCCTTTTAATCATTTTATTTATTTTCTTGATTTTATATTTATATTTGTACTAGTAAATTTATTTAAATAAATCATCTTACATATTTTATTATTTAGTGAGTGTTGTTGTTTGTTGCTAAATAAATCCAATGCAAATCAATATAATATTTGAAATGTGAGTTGTTTAACATTTACTAATTGAAAAGGCAAATATATGACCACATGATGTATTATTTGTTGATATGTATGTGATTTTCTAATTATTTGTATTTTTGAACAATTTATAAAATTGCATACATATTAAAACTATAACTTTAATTTGCAATTTTTATGTGTAAAGCAAATGGTTTATGCGATTTTACTATTGTTTATCATCTTTTGGTTTTAAAAGTAGATGGTCTATCTTTTTTACATTGAAAACTGATATTTGGTGAGTGATCAATTTATTAAGATGACAATTATTTACCCTCAAATAATTCAAGTGGGAAAATAACAAATATGGCGACAAGATTGTTCTTCTCCTAGCTAGTTAGAAAGGGACCAAAAAAAATAATTGTCTGGAATTATCTACCTTGACCCAATTACATAAAATAGAAAAGTTGTGAAAAGTTGTGAATTTTATGAAAAGTTGCGACTTTAATGAAGAGTTGCGACTTTTATGAAGAGTTATGACTTTTATGAAAAGTTGTGACTTTTATGAAAAGGTGCGACTTTAATAAAAAGTTGTGACTTTTATGAAAGGTTGTGACCTTTCGGAAGGGTTGCAACTTTTCCAAATAGTTGTAACCTTTCCGATAAGGCACAATAAACATTTGTTCACACTATCATTTGTTGTCTATAAATAGAGGGATTTCCTCTCATTTTAAAACAACGAAAATTCTGAACCTCTTCTTCTTTTTCACAATTAAATATTTGTGTACTTTACTCATGTTGAGTGGCTCAGTGACACCATTGCTTATGTTACAGAGGATATGTATTTTTACAGTCATTAATTTATGCTTATGTTATTAAGGATAAATGATAAGATGCAATTATTTTCATTTTTCTTTACATTATTAATCTTTTATGTAAGATAATATAGTATTTTAGTTATAGTGACTGATAGGTTTTAAGTATTATTTTATATATTCTGTGATATTAAATTCCCATGCGAAGCGCTGATAATTTTACTAGTTCAAGGGTATAATTGAAAAGAACTTTTTTGTTGAGTTTTAATCCAAACACAAGATTAGGTGGAAAGCAATGAACCAAACACTCGATAAAAAAAATCTCTGCATTACTAATCCCTGCATTACTAATCCCTACATTACTAATTCCTGCATTATTAATCTTTGTACCAAATGAACCCGAGGGGTAAAATGAGCATTTTAAAGTTAAATTGTTACTAAATGTAGAAATGTGTTATTCTTTTTGGGACTGATAAAAAGGAAAGTAAATCATATAAATTGGGACAAGGGAGTATTATTTTATAGAGGTATTATTTAATTGATAAATTAATATTTATTAATTGAAAGAGTGTTTTAGAGATTCAATGATGGTTAATTTTGATTACATCGTTGGGGATGAAGCCTCAAGGAATTTAAATGAATCCTCTTGTGAAAACGACATTCATGAATTTGAAGTCATGATTAATAATCTCGGTTACCGGATAAGATGGATTAGTCTGTTGAGGCTTAACAGACATTCATTAGTCTGTTAGATTACCCAGGTGAAAAATGATGAGGTTCGAAGCTTAGAAAAAATTGTGGATACCATCGGAGAAAACAATGTTAATGATGATGTTGAATACAATACCTTTGGAACCAATTACGTATAAGGAAGCAGTTATCGTGTTTAGGACTCTTCAACATTTTTTTGGTGCAGTTTGAGAAGACAACATCGAAACTTTTGAATGCAATAAGAAAAGTAGAGATGAGTTTCAACTAGATTTAAATTTTAACAAAAATTAAAAACACTATAATCATATTTCACTAAATTGTCTAGATATTTTTATAATTTTAAAGAATTATTAATTGATAATATTAATGGGACCATATATTTATAATGGGTCTTCCAAAAATATATTATCTTATCGAAGTCTGTGATTTTTTACACTAGCCCAAGTCGGGACCGGAGAAAAATATTAACTTAGAGAGTTTATTAATCTATCGAGTATTAATTTAGAGAGGTTCTACCGTAATTTAACTTGAAAATTTTCCTTTTACCCTTAATGAAATGATTTACAACCACACAAATATCTAAGATTGTTTAGACCACAAGTTTCAAAAATCTTCAGTTTTTTCTTAAACACCGTGCCAAATCAAACGATGTTTTAAATGGGACGGAAGTTGTAATATACATTTAAACATGTTTCACTAATTTGTTCCTCTCCATATTCTTCTCTCTTTATTTGAGTGGACCTGCATTATGTGAAAAAAATGGAGTCTATGTGAAAAAGATATCTAAGGAGTCTAAAGTGCCAGTGTGTAGAGAATATAACATGTACTTATTTGTTTAATGTTCATGTTTTTTGAAAATAACAGTAACTAAGTACTATTCTTATCTATTCCCCATAACTATTCTGGTTTCATCTCACTATTTTTCTGCGTCCATCTATGGTGTTCTTCATCTCTCAACTCGGTTTTGATTCATTTCGTCAAGTTGCAAAAAAAGGTTATAACTTATAACCTTGTCCTTTATGTTTTCCATACATACAACCTGAAGTTTCAACTCCTTCCCTGTGGCAGTCCTATGTGCCTCATGCCCATGGATTATTTTGGCAGTCACTACTCGAATTCTGAGTATTCATGAATCTTGTATGATAACTTATCAAGCTAGCTGTTTGCATCAGTTGATTTGTATGGTCAATGTGTATTTTAGTTGGTGAAATATCATCCTCAGATCATCGGCTAGTTGGCACCGTGGATTGCCAGTAATGTGGTCAAACTGGTAGCATACATGTCCTTATCAACCGTCCTTCATTGATTAACTGTCGCACCACAGCCAAGTCAATCTCCTGGAAATGCTAAGTCAGTTTTGTCTCAGAGCAGTTCTAAGCTAGTTTTATTCTGACCTCATATTCTAGTTTTAATAAACAAATTGAAGTTGTTTCATCAGCTTGAGTTTGAGGGGTTATGTTAAAATCAAGAGAGCGAGATTCTTAATGGTCATGTCATTGATGAAAGTCAAGAGAATAACTAAGATTAAAATATTCTAATCATGATGTATAAAAATTAGGAATCCGAAGAACTTGGAGACTTAGCTTGTTTCTTGTAACTTGAAACTCCTGCATAAGGAGATCTCTTGTTAGTTGTTAATGACCAATTTAGTAGAAGTTCTCTCTCTCTCTTTCCAAAACTGTCTTGCTGTCTAATTCGGCTTTAAGGGTTAAATGTGTCATCTTCTGTCCCTGTTAATGTTCTGCTTGGTAGCTGCTGAAAAGACGTGGAAACATTGAACTTGTTACTTTTCAACTATGCCATGTGATGAAATGGTAATTAAAGTTATCCAACTTTTGCAGGCAATCAATAGCTTGAAGAATGTTGATTCCACTGCTTTGCTTCAATTTCTTTATCCAATCTTAAACATGCTTCTCCATCTTATTGGCAATGGGGGAGAAACTCTTCAGGTTTGAGACAGTCATCACTGCTGCCTTTCATGATACCTGCCTTTTTTATTTCACTTGGTTCTCAAATAATGTACCTCTTTTCCTCCCTTTCACAATTGTTATCTGCTGTTGGGCTCTGTATCACAATTCTAAATGGTAAATATTGAGGTTTCTTTTTTCACTTTCTACTTTCAGGTTGCTGCCTTTAGAGCTATGGTTAACATTTTAACAAGGTACATTTTATAGTTGCTCTATGAATTGGTTTAAAAGGTTGTAAAAAGGTTTCAGGAGTAAGAAATTATATTGCACTCACACTGCTATGTTAACACTGTTATCCTCTATTAATAACATTAGATCTCTACCCGTAGGGTGCAGCAAGAGTCAGTTGATGAAGCTGAGAGAAATGCTTTCCTGGTAAACTTTGTTGATTATGCTTTTGATGATTTTGGCGGCCGCCAGCCACCAGTGTATCCTGGTTTGTCCACAGTATGGGGAAGTTTGGCTCGCAGTAAGGTAAAATTAGTGACTTGTACTTTTCTTTTGTGAAGTCTTTAACTTTATACAACTTGAGTGCTTACTGGAAAGCTGTTGGCAATGAAATGCTTAGAAACTTAAAAGAAGCTTGTTACCATTCTTTAAAAAAAGAGCAAAAAATCACCTTAGAAGAAGCTCTCATAATGGGATTCTAATGTTCTAGTACTTGGACCAAATAACAACAACAACAACAACAACAACAACAACAACAACATACCAAGTGAATTGGACCAAATAGTACAATGCAAAAACTCAAATCTGAAAAATTAGGAATCATCAAATCTAAAGAGAACAATTGTTGTTCTGATTCATCTTAACTTAGCTGCATGTGTCATAAATTTAATATTTAAGCTTTACTGTTATTTCTAACAGAAGATACTAATATCAACAAAATTTTAGATGGAGTATGTTTTGATGAGAATATGTTTTGTGGTAAATCTGAGGGACTGTTACGTCATCAGTTCAAGTTATGTAAAGCATTCCTCTCTATTTTTTTTTCTGGGACTCCAACTTACAGAATTAGGGAAGGAAAGCTGGCAAATGACGGAATCTGATAATTCTATCAATACTTTGATATTGTAATTCTTGTGGTTCCATGCAGCTGTTTGTTGCCAGTTGGTTGTCTATGCAGCCTTAGTGCTATTCTCGGATAGTTCTGTCTTGGATTTCTGACTACTAGTCTTCTGTTATTTTCCTTTTCCCATCCAGTCACCGTTCATGATCCTCTTTGTGGAAATGTTCACATACAAGCACAATAGCGACAAACTCAGTATTTCTGTCGTTGTTTTGTTCCCGAATCTCTCCCCATCCTTCTGCAATTATCATCAATCACTTTATCTACTATACTAAATAGAAGAGAAAGCTACATCTAGAGAAGAAAGTTTTGGTACTTTCATGGATGATGAGAAATTGGTGAATGAATGTTTCTCCACGCACTGAACAGAACACACTCAACAATTTGGCCCCAACATCCTTTTGTTTTCAACTGTCAATATAAGGTTATCCATGTCAAGTTTGCTGAATGAGTACTCTCAAATGGAGAGTTCTTCCATTAAATAGAAAGAATTCTGATTTACATGCCTAATAATCTGCTATTTACACCCCTAAATATCTGCTATTTTTATTTTTTTTGAAAATGGTAATTGTTTCTATTTCTGCAGAACAGTACATAGGTTGTACTGAAACCCGTATTTACATAAGGAAACTCTAATAATACCGACCTATCCCTATAATGAGTCTAAGACATCAATGATAGAGACGGTATCATTAGAGTAAATTTGATTACACCAAAAACACAGAGTCGAAATGCAATTCAGTTTAACTTGTTGCATACTACTCTCCCTATTCTCAAAAACTCTTAAGGTTCCTCTCTTTCCATATTGTCCACCAAATAGTGGCAGGGACAATTCTCCAGTTACTTCTGTTTTTTTGCTTGTGTCCCTGCTTCTTCCCAGCTAAATAGAGCCTCTCCCAGGCATGGACCAGGAGATGCTTTTACATCTCAGGAACAGATTCCACAACTGGCAAGTGACTTCGCATTGGAAAAACAAATGATTGACTGTTTCTGCAGTTTTCCCACAGAAAAAACATCTAGAGCAAAGTGTAATTCCCCTCTTCATTAAATTCTCCTGTGTCAATACTGCTTCTTTAGCCAATAACCACACAAAGCAAGACACCTTGTAGGGGATCTTGCATTTCCATATATGTTTCCAGGGCCACCTGAGTAGCTGCAGATTTTGATGATTCAACTTCTTGTACACTGCACCTACTTTAGAAACCCCTTTACTGTTTCCCAACCACTGCAATCTGTCTCGCCCCATTTCCACCATTTCCAGACCATTAAATTGATCAATGCTTCTAAAAAATTCTGTTACTCTTGGAATTTCCCAATCATTGAGGTGTCTTCTAAATACAAAATTCCACCCTTGAGGAGTCCATAAGTCAGCTATAGTACTTTGTTGCTGAAGAACTAAATTGTGGATGTCAGGGAAGAGAGTCTCCATATTTCCTTCTGCATGCCAATCATCCTTCCAAAACCTAGTTTTTATGCCATCTACCACTTTGATCTTGGTGTTAGGTTTGAATTCATTCCAAAGTTCTCTAATGGATTTCCATAAGCTAACACCATAAGGGGTGGTAACCTCCTTTGTCATCCAACTATCACTCTCTTCATATTTT
>JAJOOS010013088.1:0-28930 GCA_029582725.1 Solanum chiquidenum
GGTAATCAACAAGAAAAGAATTATCAACATAGATTTAGTGTGATACTATCTAATAGGCTAGTGTCAATTGGTGCGAAGTAATAACTAAGCCAAACATCAATTATGATGTCTAATATGAGGTAAAGGTAAGGGTTAGTAAATTATACACACGTAGCCGGACCAAGGTGCGGAGTGAAATTCTCTAGATGTCGGACCAAAGATTTAGAGATATCTAACTTATCACGTTGCATGTAGTACACTAGGAAAGGATTACTATTACTAGGATTACTGCATTTTGAGCTTGTGGGGAACACGTATACCCTAGTAATTCTCTCATCTTGATAACAACCAAAATTGACTTTTGATTACTGATTACTTATTGAATTCTTACAATTTGTTTCACAAATCCCCTCCCCCCTCTTTTAATTACTTGTTTTTGGAAGTAATTTGACTAATTGAATATAATTGTTGGTTAAAGTAAAGTCTAAACCATTTTCCTCGTAGAATCGACCCCAACCTACAAGTTGGGTTCTTTACTTGATAACGATCGCTTATGCTTCTTTAGGGAGGTGTAATTTGAGCGTATCAATAGTCACCTTATTCAACTGTCAATAATTGATATACATTCTCAGTGAGCCATCTTTCTACCTCATGAATAACACTGGCGCACCCTATGGTGAAGCACTAGGCTTGATAAAGCCTTTATCCATCAAGTCTTTCAGTGAATCCTTCAACTCCTTTAGCTCAGCAGGATCCATTCTATAAAGAGGGATATATATGGGTTATGTACCTCATAGCATATTTATAGCAAAATCAATTTCCCATTCTGGAGGGATACCAGGAAGCTCATCAAAAAATACATCTAGAATCTCATTAATTACCAGAATAGACTGTAGAGCCGGTGGTTCTGCATCTATATCATGAACGTGAACAAGATGATAAATACAACTCTTAGTAATCATCCTACTCGCCTTAACATAGGAAATAAACCTATGTTTCGGCGTTGGTGTATCGCCTTTCCATTCCCGAACTGCCTCTCGTGGAAAGTGGAATCTAACAATCTTTTTCCAGCACTCAACATTAGCATAACAAGATGCTAACTAGTCCATACCCATAATGGCGTCGAAATCGACAATCTCTAACTCTACCAGGTCTATAGAGGTCGGACGGTCAATAATTTCTACCGTGGAACCCCGATAGACTCTCTTGGCAATAATAGACTCACCAACTAGCGTAGATACAATAAAGGGTCGATCTAATGACTTTGCTACTATAGATAACTTCCCCGCAATAGATGGAGTAACATCAGACAGAGTAGATCGAGGATCTATCAAAGCATAAACACAATGGGAGCAAATAATCAATGCACCTGTCATAACATCTGGTGATAAATCTAAGTCCTGTTGGGCGGTAAGTGAATATGTACAGTTTTGGCCGCTACAAAACTAGATGCTCCCTCTCTACCTCCGCCTCTGACTCTACCTGCTGAAGTCTGGGGTCCACGCCCTATAGACTCTGCTAATGAAGAGCAACCTACTTCTGACCCAGGCAAATGACCTATACCACCTTCATCTATGGTCGGGAAGTTCCTTCACCCATGCCCCTCTTTTCCACAAGAATAAAACTCTGTGGAACTCTGCCTGCACCTCTCAAAATACATCCTACCGCAAGTAGAGCAACGCGATGAGAGGCTGATGCTCATAAACCCTCACCTGGGCCTGACTGTCCTTGACGATCAAATCTAATACCCTGAAACTGCTGTGGTGGAGGTCTAAGTGGCCTACTAGAATATCGGGGTCTGGGACCACCGTGAAAATTTTCCCGTGAACCAGCTGGCCTCGCCCTCTTCAATCTCTCTCTCTCCACCCTCTCACTCATATACTGTAGATGTCGGCGATCCATTATGTCTTCTGGAAAGGCCTGAATTTGCAAGATATCTGTATTATCATTTACTGCATGTGTAGAACTAACGTCGATATAGTGTGAGTAAATCCCTCCCACAAATCTATTCACCCTGTCATGCATTGTATCAACAAATGTTGGTGCATATCTAGCCAACGAATCAAATCCCAACCCGTATTCTCGGACATTTATGCGGCCCCACGGAGGTTTAGAAATTGGTCCACCCGGCCATCCCTAATCTCTCGAGGAAAATAGTAATCTATGAAAGCTTCTGTAAAGCTATCCCAAGTGGGTAGTGATGCTTCATTTCCCCTAGATATCTCCCAATTCATACCACAATAATGCAAAATCACGCAATCAAAATGCTGCTAACTCAACTGACTCACTCTCTCAGGTATGCATGACTTTGAAGATCCTATGAAGCTAATCAACAAAGTGATGAGGGTCCTCTCTGCGATCTGTCCCTATAAACTCTAGAGGATTCAAGGCAAGAAATTCACAAACTCTTGAACTTTCGGGTCCCTTCAGAAGGTCTGGTAACATCTAGCGCAACTGGCAGACGTTGTGCAGCTGCTAACTGTCTTAACAAACATATTGCACTCTTAAAATCCTAATCAAATGGAACAGGAGGAACTAGAGGTGGTACTGTTGGTGGAGCCTGGGTTCCTGTAATCTCAGAGGCTCTTGAAGCACTGGAGAAGCTATAGGGGGCTGAGAAGATATCTCCCCCTAGGTCTAGCAATGGGATACCTCCTCCTGTGGTACTTTGTCGGTACCCTCGTGTGCAACTGTATATAGCCCATGGTTAGTTGTGGTCTGTCTAGTGTCATCCATCTCTATCTGCATATAAATATCAATTATCAGCAAGAAACCTCAACCACTTTAGACACCGCTCTATAGCACAAGGTGAGTTAAACAATGATAGCCATTCTAACATTCCCGATAGATTCTTGCTTATCGAATGTGGTTCACAACACATTTATGAACAAGACTCTACTAGACACGGCTTGCAGCCTCCCCAGGATACGACGTTGCTCTGATATAAAGTTTGTCATGCCCCAAACTAAAGGGGCGCAAGTGGCTCGGAATTCCAAAACTCAGGCCCGAGTCGACCCTGCTGAACCATTTGCTACTAGCGCATGGAAGCCACATGGAATCAAGAAATCAAACAAGTATATCTCACCTTAAAATTAAGCCCTCGGCCGGCAAGACCCCTATCAACAGATCTATGAAAGAAACAACTACTCCCAAGAGTTTATATAAAGTAACAACAAACTAGCACAGAAGTCCTGATTGGGCCGTCGAGGCCACCATGATCTTTAAACCAAAACTGAAACCATATATAGATCAAGACAATACAACAAACAATTATCAAGCTTCAGTAAACCAACAAACTAGGCCAGCATGGCCATAACGTAGCTATACATCCCATACACTAGTCATCAAGCCTCTAAGAGTAATAAAAATTTGCGGGACAGGGCCCCAACCTACCCATAAAATTATATACAACAAAATTTAACAAACCTCCCAACTCAGGCAGCTTCGGAGGAAAGGGGTTAGCCAATCGGATAGAAATCAATCCTTCTTTTGAGGAGGTCTACTGGGTCGTCTATCGGGACCTGCAGGCATGAATGCAGTTTCCCAGGCAATGGGGTATCAGTACAAAATAATGTACCGAGTATGAACGGCAACAGACTATGAGCAGGTATCCTAATATACTTGGAGTAATCTGATAAATAAATCAAGGATAACATAAGTGTACTGACTTGCTCCTAAATCTAAACATATCAAAAATATTAAAACAACAACCTAACATGGCCCCCATAAGCTCGGCAGGTACAAACAGCACACAAGACAACCTACCTAGGCCTCCAAAACCCCAGAAGGTGCCAATCAACCTACATACCCCTATTGCTAGTACCCTAGCCCCGTAGGAAATCACATAGCCCTCTTACGCAATACTATATCCCTCTAACCAGCACATAGCTTTCATAGGCATCCATATAGCTTATAGACATCTCATAGCCCTCTAAGGCAACAATACGGCCCTATAGGCAAAACATAGCCTTCTTCGGCGTCAATATAGCCCCGTAGGAATCTCATAGCCCTTCTAGGCATCAATATAGCCCCGTAGGAAGAACATAGACCTTCTAGACACAGATCACATTCCTGCAGCTAACCACAATAGCCCCAAGGGCAATAAGAACAATTCAATTGGCTAAAAGCGAGTAATTTAGTTATAAGGAACCTATACGAATAACCACTAAGTCATTTCCAACATAGGTGCACTACTAACTAAACAAAAATCCCGACAAAGGAGGATTATATCCCCTCGAGTAGCCAACAATCAACAATAATGGCTACAAGTATAACAATGATAACAACCCAATTACATTGCTCCTAAGCTTTAAGGAAACATGTCGTAAGAAGGGAATAGCCTTAACATACCATTTTTGCTGAATTCACATAGCCTAACGACTTTTACTGACAACACCCCTCGATAATATAACAAGGCAGGACCATAATAAACACACAAGAATAGAAGATGTCACGATAATCCGATAAAAGATATGTATTTTCATCGAAAAATAGTATTTGCGGCTTATCAAAGCTATATTCGATGAAAGAAGGGTCTTACCTTGATCTTAAGTTAGTAATACCTCTCAAAACCTTAAAATGTGTCCAAACCCTTGCTGTCCCAACTCAAAAGTATGATATTGTATGAAATCGATAAAAAAAATTATACCATGATGATGAGCTCAACGCGTAGAACAACATTTGTCACGGACTTAAGTCGAGAAAATCTATAATTTGGTTTATCCTAGAAATGGGTTTTATAATTTTTTAGGTTCTTCACTAAAAAAGTGAAGAAACAGTCGAAGAATAAGATATATAAAAAGTTCCACCGACCTAGGGCCCCACCTCACGTTCCTGCTGCGTGGTCTATCGAAAATGCAAATATCTCACTATTCTGAAGTCATATGAATGAACGTTTTAATGCCTTGGAAACTAGACTCGTAGACCTTCAATTTTATAGGTCATGGACACCACTTTTTATAGATTGGAAGAAAATCTCCGAGACATTTGACCCAAATTTCATAGAAATCTTTAAAAAGGAACTTACGATAAGTTTCGCCAACTTTTATTTTGCCACTTACCTAACTTCAAAACATGATATAAAAACCTTGAACACTTAAAATATGATATGCCACATCATTATTAATTTATTACTCACCCTATTTGTATTTTCACGAAGGCACGCGTTAATTTAGACGTTTCAAAAAGTCGCGGTGTTACAAAATCCTAGCAAGAATTGGATAAATTATTCATCAAATTATGGAATTCTAAGGGACTCCATGGGAGGAAGGCTCCCATGGATGAAAAGCTATCATGCCTTAGTCACAATACCCACAAAAAGCTTGAAAATTTGAGGCTTGATCTTGACCAAGCTTCTCTTTCTTCCTTCTTCTTCCAACGTTTAGAGAGAGAATTTTTTAGAGGAATTTTGGGTTGTTCTTTTGTGATTTGATAGAATGACTTAATTAAGTGAATTTAGGGGTCTAAAATCCATATATAAGTGGTCTAGATTAGGGTATAACGACACCACTTAATACTATTTAAATTTGGAAATCCCCAACATACCCCTAAACTTAACCACCAAACCTGCCCCCAGCTCACCACCCACGAGACCTCCACAACGGCACGTAGGTGGAACTATGGCTCGTGCTGGTTGGGTGTGGTTTGTGTTCTGGGACTTGGTTTCCAGGACCTCGACCTACGACTCCCTAATTATGGACCCTGGACCCATCCACGGGGCGTGGGTCCTAGTCGTGGTTCATTACTCAAAATAGTTTTTCAGGATCCCATCCACGCATCCCTTCCATGGGGTGTGGGTCCAACCACGAGGCGTGGTTGGCCCTCGTGGGTGACACCTGTAGGTCCTTAAATTTTGGCTAACTTTCCCTTTTTAGGCTACGGGGTGTTATACTTGTGCGTTAGAGTTTTCAGTAGAACTAGCAGTTGTTCATCCAGTCTTTCACATTTCCTTGTTGAAGAAGTGTGTGGGTGATCCGACATCGATAGTACCATTAGAGAGTTTGGCTTTGAAGGATAGTCTCACTTATGAAGAGGTGTTAGTGGAGATTCTTGACCATAACGTTCGTAGGTTGAGAAATAAGGAAGTCGCTTCAGTGAAAGTTTTGTGGAGGAGTCAGTCCATAGAGAGAGCTACTTAGGAAGCTAAGTGCACCATTCACACTATGACATGGTATTTTGTAATTATTTTAATGAGATCAAAATTAATATTTCTGTTATGCCATCTCACAACCATTAGGGTACTATTCAATGGAATCACTTTAAAACCTTTTAAGTTCTTCAGGAATTTTCATATAATATTACCGTCTATCTAAACATGATAATTATTCATCATGCGTATTCAAGTTTTTCATATTTTGTCAGACTAAAAGAAACTTCATTGCATCCACCTTAGGAGAATACATCTCCATATAATAATGTTAGGACTTTTGCAAAAATTCTTTTTTTTTCAATGCACAACCCATTCTTTATATTTTATGATTTTATTTATCGCACAATAATTCAGTTGTACCCCACTGGCATTATATCTTGGTATGTGGACAAAATAAGCCCAAACATCACTTTTTCAAGTGAAACAAAATATACTTGAATTGTAGTTTCTTTGGCCAACCATTTATCTATCAACTTTCGACGGATTTAATATCAAGATCCTCATCACTATTTATAATTTTGAGTGCTATATTATATTAAAGATATCATCGACGATTTATTTGATATTGATTCTAATATGGCATAACTTATCGAACTCACTTTTTTTTTCATCATTTCAGGTACCTGAATCTTTACCAAAGTTTTTATAAAGTGTTATGTCATGCTGCTTTTTCTAAAGCACTTGCCTCTTTTTTATGACCATCTTAGTAATTGGCTCCTCTAGTTCTTCTTCAAGAATATTTTTAATCTTTTGAATCGATTTGCCTATCACGCTTCAGGCATGCCATAAATTATGTCCTTCAAGGAATTTTTATTGGAGCATTTATAACTGAATTATAACATAGGATCAGTGAATGTATCTGACAATTGACTTAAATTATCTTTTCAGTGAGGATCATACAAATGATAATTCATTATGCATAATTTATATTCTAGTTGCTTATATCTCCCTAATCTTAGAGAGTCTAACATTCACCCAACCTTATTTGTGGACTCATCTTTGTGCATTGAGTAATTGTGGAAAATGAAATAATATACCGCATATTTAAATATCTAGATGAGAATTATTTGGTTCCTTAGCGTGAACGATAGAGGAACCTTGTTGGCTTGATACGTACAAGTGTTACTACACTTAAAATAACACATCTCATACGAAATTTCTTTTGAGAGTTTTGATCTCATAACCAATGGATTAGCTATAATTGGTGGCATATAATTTCTCCTTAAACCACTTGGATATAAATCAACATCATCACTATAATTTTATAATTTAAAATGTGCTTTTGATATAACAATTTAAACAAACAGCCTTTGCAAAATAAAATTGCAAGTTAATAATAAAGAACTTGTGATCATAACATAGATGCATCTATAAAACTCATTTAATAGTAAAGGCTCCACATGGTGGGTGAATAGGACAATATTAACCTTTTTATATATTTTAACTTTCAGGAGATACAATCTCAACCTTCAACTGGATCAATGATAATTTTATCATGAGAACAATCAATACAAGAGAATTCTTGAAGAATTTATTATTTTATTCAATATATGTGTATATATGTGTGTGTGTGTGTGTTTGTATAACTTTATGAATTATCATTTATTTTCGTATCATATTTGAACTAGGATGGTCATCAACCGGTCATCCCAACGGATATTTATTTCAATAAACTTCTATTTATTTTATATGTTATTCCATTATCATGCTTATATTTAGTTACCACAAAAAACATGAAAACATGTGTAATCTTTCATGTAAATATTTATAACCCACTTTCATTCTATTATATTAATATGAAAATCTTAAATCATATCATTATTTATAGTCTCAACATAAAAAAAATTTAGTATTTCTTTGAAACTTAAAAAGTTTCTTTCGAGACTTACTACAACTCCAATATCATGAGCAAGTTTATTTCTTTGGGTAGTAGCACGGTAGCTCACCAAAGCTCACAATTAACATTAGATACTACAACATATTTCATAACATTGTTTGTGTGGTAAACATATCTTTCAAGGAGATATTTATATCATTATTGTCATGGTCAAAATTATTACAAACAACACTTATTTCTTGATTTAGTTTTGTCACTATTATCTTCTCCCTTTTTATTTAATATCTAGCAAAATGTAATGATCGGGATCTTCGTTTCTTATGAAGGGATAAATGTCGTGAGTAACTGGACCCCAATGTCCCGTCAGAGTGGGATAATACTGCTACAACGGCGGTGCCCCAGCAGGATGGGAGCGCCAGAGCTAACTGTTCGAAAGGCAAGACTTAATGCCACAATGTCTTATTCCTCTTTTTTCCCTAAGTTCCAAAAAGAGGTGAGGGTCACCCGAGAAACCCTCAAAAGGCTTATCTAGGCTTGGGAATGAAGGAGAAATAGATCTCTAGCGCAAGGTTGATGATCTAGCCAAAATCCACCGTCTCGTTGTCTGGAAGCCAGGATTGGAGTTACAATCCCTCTGCAGCTTCTTGGTGCCCAGGTAAGCTAGGTTTACTTAATCGAGTAGTAATAAATTTGTGCTTACTATGTAATATAATGCTAATTGACGGTAGAATTCATGTATAGGCCTTCGGGCACAGAAAAAGGGGTTTTTGTACATGTACTCCTAGTTGTTAAATATGATGTGTACCGTGGGGGGGAAGCCTCTTCCTATGAACTAAGGGTAGGTGATGGTTCGACTTCCTATTTGTGTTATATATGGTTGTTTATTACCCCATTGTATGCAAGCATGTATGTGAATAGAAAAACATGAATCGAACCAAATGAAATAACTAAGTATGGACAATTAGATGCCATGAACCTGTTACATGATTGTATTACTATGTGAACTGTTCATTATGGGTGTGTTTGTTACTATGGTTGTGCTGACTGGACCAGGTGTTACGTTCAGACACATATATTGGAGTGGGTGTCACGTTCTAACACATACATTGGACCCGGTGTCACGTTCTAACACATATATATTGTATCGGGTGTCCCGTTCCAACACACTAACAGTTTGGGTGTGGTTCCATGAGAAGACCATTTGTGACTACTACATTCATATCTTCCTGTCATTGATATTTGGGAATTGTATATTGCTCCTAAAATGATGACTGAATATGCATCTCTGTATATGAGCGTTTAATGTGTTGTGTTTACTTGCTTATATCTCGTTTACTCGAGTTAACTATGAATGATCATGCCCAATCTTTATGTTATCTGGTAAGTGAAGACCGAGGGTCCAGGTGTTACTATCGCCTATTTTTAGAGAGGCTGCCTATGTTCTTAGATGAGTCTGAGATTTGGACTCATAGGGCTTTGTTTACATAGGTTTAGTGCCCTCAAATGCAAAATTTATGCCATGAACTGATGAAAAATCCTTGAATTTAGGGTATATGGGTTGAGGAACAAAGCTAGGACATTAATAGGCAAAAAGGAAAGAACAAGATTAAAAAGAGAGAGAGGAAAACAAACCTGACGATCGCCAAGAGAACTCGGAAGATTCCAAGTCACTCCTTGATCGCCTAAATTTACAGCACACTGAGCCTGAAACTGGAAGAACTTAGGCGAACTGCACCGGTGAAGGATAACCATGTCCCCGAAAGTACTGATTGAAGCCAAGGTTAAATCAAATTGGTGAGCTAAAAGATTAAAGGGCTCATCGCAGAACAGATCGGTGATCTCAATTCAAATTGCCTAAAATTATAGTGTTTGAACGATTAAAAGGTGAAGAAAGAAAGTGAGAGGAAAGGACAATAGGCGAAGCCCGACTTACCTCGCCGATTGGCCACAAAACGTGACACTTTAGTTTAGTATAAATTGATTTTCGAAAGAGATAGAAGGCATACAAAAATTGTGAGGAACAAAAGATAGACAACAAAAACACTGCTATTTTTTATTTAGTGTAATTTTAGTAAGGTTTTTCAATTGGGTATTGTAATAGAGAAGATATTATTCATTTTAGACTTTCAATTTTCAAATACTCAGCTATGGAGCATATAGCATGTATCAAATTTCGTCCCTTTCCAATGATTGGCTAAAACCTCAATCTTTGGGTTTTGACAATGTAACCAATTGTTGCGTTTGACTTAATGGGTACTAGTAATTATTGATTTTGGTGTTAATTTCAAATGTGTTTGATTATTACTGTGGTTTAGCTCCTATACTATATGTTTAGTTCATTATACCCAGGTTTTTATGCTTGTGAGAGAGAGAAGTATAGAGCTAAGGTAGTACCTTGGCATTCATAACTAGTGGGTCATGACGGTTTCAACTTCAAAAAGTGAAACCCAAAATTCATCCTTTGTATCTAGCTCGAGAGAGTAGATTTGATAAGATTGTGGGTTGGTATTCTTTTGGAGTGTGTTGAGGTTTGAAAGAACTTAATGGAAATATGGTAATTGTTTGATAGAAAAGTGACTAACCTAAAGTCCATCCTACCCATGCCGAATTAACATTGTTGGTTAGTGATTTGCATATGTTGAGTTAAACTTTGCAGTTTGTTAGTCAACCCCCCCAAGCATTGTCTTTTTATTTGCTTGTTCCTTGTTGATTTTTTTAGTGGTTTTGTCGTCTAAAAACTGCTTGTTTAGAATAGTGACTGCGTCGTCATGTTTGGTTCATAATTTCCTAAAAAAATTATTCTTTCAACTACAAAGGTCACCATTAGAACTTCATAGTCAAATTAAAAAAACAGAACTACTCTCTGTGGGATCGACCCCAATACATTTTGTTGGGTTTTATACTGATTTATGATCATTGAACACCTATAATTGGATGAGGTGTGCTTGAAACATTAAATCAAAATGACGCCGCTGTTGTTTAAAGTTCCTTTAACAAACTTTAACTTGTGAATTTTTTGGCTGTAGTTAAATCGATTTAGGTTGTATTGTGTTTGTTGTGCTAAGTAGAAGAGAGAATGAGTGACACAAAGTTTAATGGTAGCCAAGCAAGTCACCGAGACGATGTTGATGACACTAATAGTGTGCACAACCCAATCCAATTGGGTGCAATCTGCCTACCATTAGCAGAAAAGGAGACTATATTCAATTTCACGGGTACAACTCTTCATCTCGTCCAAATGAAGGGACTCTATGGATGGTTGACACATGAAGACCCACATGAGCATTTGAGGAATTTTATAACTGTTCGCAACCCATTTTCATTCAAGAATGTGTCGCAAGAATCAATTTGGCTCAGGTTATTTCCACTATCTTTGACGGGGGAAGCTAGAGAAATGGTTGGTTGAGTTAACAAAGAATTCTATCACATCGTGGGATGACCTTACCACGACATCCAATGCGAGTTTCTTTCCTCTGTCGAGGATGATGCAACTCAGAGACAACATTCAAGGTTTCAAGAGATTGGAGGGTGAACCCATCCATGAAATGTGGTTGAGGTTTAAAAAACTCCTATTTCAATGATCGACTCGTGGACTACCAAACAATTTGCTACTACAATACTTTTACCGGAGTCTTGATTTGGTAAATAAAGGAGTTGCTGATCAATTGTTTCGAGGGGGAATAATGTTGCAATCATTTGAGGTGGCTTGATTTCTTCTTGATGACATGATGAAAATAAATCAAGCTTGGTACACTAAAGAAGATAAAGTTTCTCTTTTTTGTTTTAGAATGACTCAAGAGCAACTTGATAAGGAAAGAGAAAGAAATGAGAACATCGAGAAGATGTTATCCCAAATGGAACTATTACAAGAACATGTGTTAGAGAATGTAAGAAAAACCAAGTGAACAAGTGGAGTCTTTATAGTTGAGGAGGGTTCTTCATCGGGCTATTCAAAGTCGGGGGAGAATAAAGCTTTTAATTCCAATAGGTCTGAGGAGGGTTACCACCCACGCTATGTACAGCAGGGTGGGAATCAAGGTTGGAACTCTCATAAAGAAGAACAGAAAAAAAGATACTATCAAGAATGGGTTGATCAAAGTGATTATTGGAGAACAGAGGATGATTATGAAGAAGACCACACTCAATCGAGTAAAAGCCCAAAGTCGAAAGGGAGTGCAACTAGTCCCGGAGTGGATGATTTGTTTGCGCACATCCTCGACAAAGTTGAAGGTTTGAATGATTTTCTCAAAGGGATGAAATCTGATTTTTCGTCACTGAACAATAGAGTGAATTCTCACGCTGATGCAATCAAGCTACTTGAAGGTTAGTTGAGTTTACTTTCAGCACAATTGGAACCAAATATGACGAGGGGAAATGTTGATAAAGGTCTAGATGTGGTTATGCATAGCTGAAAGGTAGCGGTAGGTGATGTGACAGGCAATGACGAAGCTCAAGCTCATGAAGAAGACAATGGTATTGAGGAAGAAGAAATACTCATCCAACAAAGCATTGCCAAAGGGTCACAAAAAGATGTAAAAAAAACCAATCCAATCTCAAAAGTGGTGCAACCTCTACCCAAAATACCTCTTCCATTTCCCCAACGCCTCAACAAGAAGAAAGAGGATGAGAAGTTCAAGAAGTTTTTATCGGTGTTTAAGACATTATCGATTAATCTCCCTCTAGTGGAGGCATTATTGGAGATGTCGGGTTATGCCAAGTTTATGAAAGAGTTAATTAAAAAAAAAGCTTGGACTTTGAAACAATCAAAATTTCTCATAGTTATAGTGCAATTATGACTAATGAGATGATAAAAATTAAAGAAGATCTTGGAGATTTCACCATCCCTTGCACCATCGGCATGATCCAATTTTCCATGGCCCTATATGATTTAGGAGCAAGTATCAACCTAATCACATATGCAATCTACAAACAACTTGGGTTGGGTGAACCTAAATCCACAACAATGAGGCTCTTGATGGCAGACTGATTGATTAAACACCACGTGGGGATACTATATGACATCTTGGTAAAGGTTGACCGATTCATTTTCCCAGATGATTTTGTCGTTCTTGATTGCGAGATTGATGCTGAAATTCCCATTATTTTGGGAAGACCATTTTGGGTAACCGGGAGAGCGTTGGTGGATGTTGAAAGTGGGGAATTGAAGTTCCGAGTGAAAGTAGATGAAGTAACCTTTAATGTCTGTAAGTCAAAGAAGCACCCAAGAGATATTCACGTTGTCTCTACTATTGATGTTATTGATGAAACGGTGGCTAGTGTGAGCCATTTGATGTGTATGACTGAACCATTTGAGGTCGTGCTTGCTAACTATGATGAGTTCGAATTCTAAGGCTACGAAGAGGTAGTAGCTGCCCTTTCGGGTTTGGGGGAATATTAAAAAACTCCATTGAAGTTGGATATTGATCTAAAAATTTGAGAAAGTCCGCCCGCAAAGCCAGCAACGGAGGAACCATCGAAGCTTGAGTTGAAAGTGCTTCCTTCCCATATCTGATATGCTTTCTTGGGGGAAAAACACGCCTTACCTGTAATCATTGCTGCTGATTTGCTTGAATGGCAAGTAAAGTTACTTCTTGAGGTGTTGAGAAGACATATCATAGATATATGATGGACTATTGCTGACATAATGGGCATTCCTCCCGACATTTGCACTCAAAAGATTCAGCTTGATAGTTAATGTAAACAAAGTGTTGAACATCTGCGGAGATTGAACCCACAAATGCAAGAGGTGGTGAAAAAGGAGATAATAAAGTGGTTGGATGCAAGTGTGATCTACCCTATTGCTGATAGAAAGTAGGTAAGTCCGGTACAATATGTACCAAAAAAAGGAGGCATCACAGTAGTCCCAAATGAAAAGGGGGAGCTTGTGTCTATGAGACCGGTAACCGTGTAACACGCGGAAAAGTAGTAGGTGAAACTAGAGCCTTACGTGAGAGTTTTAGAGTTTGATGTGTGGTTTAGAATTGTAAAATGGTTTCCCGAACTTAGGATGAGGCGTTTAGCGGTTAAACGTCAAGGTACGACTCCCCAAGGACCAACCAAGGGTCCTTGAGGAGGACCCTAAAGCCTAACACCAAAGTTGCCCAAAAACTGTCAAAATATGTGAGCTACGGATGGGACCTACGGGGCGTAGGTCCATCCACGCCACATGGGGTAGGCTCCTGGGTCAAGCCCTCAAAATCAAGTTGCAGGCCATGACCTACGGACCTGATGGATGGATAGTAGGCCCATCATGGACCGTAGGTCCCAGGCGTAGGTCATACCTGCAGCCTACCCAAATCTCAGCCAAGGTAAGGATAATTAGGTAAATTCCTAGGTTAGTTAGTTAGCTGGGAAATCGTTTTATACTGTTTATTTAGACCTATATAAGGCTTTTTAATCCTTTAACCACCTCATATACTTCATAAATCCCAAACCCAAAATAATAACCAACTTAACCTCTCCAAAATCTTTTCTCTAAAACTCCATAGAAGAAAAACAAGAAGATGAAGTTAGGGCTTGAAGAAGGAAGGTTTGTTACGCTCAATGGGCCAACTTACAATGTATAGTACTTATTTTATTATAATAATATTTTACCCAACGAATCTTTAATTTTTTTAAAAATATTCAAACAAGGTTATCTTATTTATGGAAGTTCTTAATTGGTTCAGTTTTTTTCTTCTTTTTATATAAAGATCACGTGAAAACAGTTTTAGCCATTCTATTTTATTTTTAAAAAAAATAATAAATTAAAATAAAAATGGTTTCATAAGTAAAAATAAAGTGGTGGTTAATTTGTGAAAATTCTCAAAAGATTTTATTCACATTTCTTCGACGGTTCCTTAGAAAGATTCAAACTACTTTATTTCTAAAAGATCATATACAATGTTGCTTCCGAATCGGACACGCAAGTGTACGTGGTCGCACAAGTAATATAGTGGATCTAAAAGAGCAGGATTATCGAACCCAAATCACTTGTCGATTAACTATTTTAGTAAAGTATACTAGTCTAATTAATTATTCAAGAGTGGAAAAAGAGTATAATTTATATTTGAATATTAAGAATGCAAAAATAAAATAATAAAGTTACTTACAATGATTGAGGCAATTCCAGGGCTTCATCATGATTAAGGTATTATGTATCACATCACATGTATGATTTAACTACGGTTATCAAATTACTGATTTACATGATTGATTTTATGATTGTGATCTCTCGGCCTCTAATCGCCTAGCCCAAATAACTGTCTAACTACATCATTGAGCAGGAATAGATTGAACCCAATTGGTGAGTATTAATATTTCATCCTATTTTTTAACAAAGCTCGGTATTCGTTCGGGTGTCAATATTGAACAAAAACCTGAACAACTGATATGCAAGAGGGATCGAGTTCTTTGTATTCTTTGGTCTATCTACCTCTCTTTCTCTCGATTTCAAGAATAGACAATATATTTATTTCTAAGGTGACCAATTATGAAATACTAAAAAAAGGATACAAAAGTAATTTAAGAGATAACCAACATTAATTCAAAACAATCGACGTTCAACAATTACCCATTGCTACAACCTCAGAACAAGGGTCCTTAACTAACAATGTCTAAGAAAAGTAGAAAAAGAAAAGAATCCTAGAAAGTATTGTCAACTTTGTATACGATTTTCTTGCCCTTGAAAAATAAGTTTTTCTCCCACAAAATATCCCTAGGGTCCTATTTATAGTGTTTAGGAAAAACTAATTCTACTTCTAATCTAATTAGGAATCCTAAATCAACTAAAATTCATCGGGAAAGTTTGGATTTGCCTGGGGCGGTGCGCCACTATCACGCCAGGACTGCTGGGGAAGTGCAGCATCAGTGCGCCTAAACTTGGCTGCAGCAGTTTAGACCCTGCTATGGCGCACCAAGGCTACTCCAGATGTGCTATTTCTTCACGCTATTTTTCCTTTGATCCTGTCTCCTTATATTTATCTCATATTCCTTTAGAAACCCTGCATATGCTAATCATGTAGGTTAGTGCGCATTCACTACAATACTAAAAAAAACACAACAATTATCATCAAGAATGTCCTCAAAACAATAAGTCACGTGCGAGTAACTAGTAGTAAATGGGCATATAATTACGCCTGAGATCAAAGATCATATAAAGTGTTTAAGTTTAAGTACTTGTTTAAATTAAACTGTCTTAGATTCAAATCCTTTCAAAATAATTGTTTTTATGGATCAAAAGAATATCAAATATATCATTGTACTATTAAAACTAGTTTAAATATATCCTTTATTATACTTTGAGTTCAAATATACCATTTATGTTATATATTTGGTTCAAATATAGCTCTCTCATTATACTTTGACACTAATTTATCCTTCATTTTAACAAGAATGTATATAAACACCAAATAATTTATTACAAATTTTAAATAATAAATTATTTTACAAATCTACCCATTTGATTTGAATATTGTTTTCCTTTTCATGTTATTCGTTTCTCCGGACTCAAATGTATATTTTAATAATATCACCGGAAAAAAAAAATTGCCAGAATCCTCGCGCCATTGTCCCTTTCCTCAAACAAGCTACCTATCTTAGGAACACAATCGATTGATTTAAAAAAAAAGGGTTTCCTAAAAATTTAAAGTTAATTGAAGAGGGAGGATGAATCCAAAATCATATACTACTAGTATAAAAAAAGAATATGAAAAAATGATCAAAATTGTCCTTTATCTTTCAGTTAAGAGGCAAAGTAGTCCTTGTCTTTTCACATGGAGCACTAATATCCTTCATGTTTCAAAAATTGTATACTTTTGATATTCTCTCAATCATCCGTTTAATTATTAACGATGTCATTTGTGCCATGTGAGAAAGACTCATATGTTATATACCATATCATTGTTTCCACCATTGCTAACCAGATCTTCTCCATACCTAATTTCATAGCTTTGATTCTCATATTGATATACCATGAGTTTACAGTATTTTTAATACATTTCACTTAAGAGTTGTGTGTGTCTATAGCCATTTTGTATTAGTATTAATGTGTTTTTATCGTGTTTGCAGGAAATAAATTTGGACGTGGGAGTTAGGAGACGGCTGAAGAAATGTTGCAAAAAAAGCAACCTACGGACGTAACTTACAGACCGTAGGTCCAGTCATGGTCCGTAGGTGAAGGGCGCAGATCGATGGGCAAGGCTTGGAGGAAAATCAGGGAATTCTTGACCAAGTGTGAAATCACAATTACAAGTGACGGACCGTAGATTGACCTACGGGCCATCCTGCAGTTCCATCAAATAGTTCAGAAAAGGTGGTTCCAGTATTTGATTTCAAAAGTCTAAGTATGAAACTACGGAGGAGTCTATGAGTAGTTCTTGGGACATGTTCACTGCTTTCATAAGAGGTGTCCTGAATCATCGTATTGATGATAAATCGCTGAAGGAATACTTCTACCGAGGTCAGGATGACAATAGTAAGGCGGTGCTTGATACTATCGCTGAAGGTTGATATTGTGAGTGCACTTTTGAGCAGATTGCAAAGAAGATGGACAAGATTTTCCGGAATAATAAATCTTGGAGCACTAGAAAGTAGGATACAGGGAGAAACATGTTTGTAGTTCAAGCTACAACTAATCAATTTGCCTATGAGATCGTGAGGAGATGGCTCAGATAAGTACCAAACTAGGGTTGGTGTTGAAGCATGTGAGCGGATGTACTGAAATGGTAAATGTTGTCAATTATTCGACTAGAAATCCACCACTAGTGAGGAGTGTTACTATGAAGAGGATACTTATGCGGTGAATGATCAGACGGGGGATTTCCGAGTCAACGCCCAAGGTTCCAATACGGATAATTGGCACCAAGGTCAAGGAAACAAAGGTCGGAACTATGGCAACTACAACCGAGAGGGTCAATATGTCTGGGATAGGAATTACAATTGCGACAACAACTACAACCGGAACAACTATGGCACTAGAAATGATCGGGTTGGGCCTTATGTCCCTCTTCACAATCGGGAATCTGGTAATAGGAAGCTCGAAGTAATATGTCACGTATTGAGGATATGATGCAGAAGATGATGAAGAGATTTGATTCGACTGATGAGAATGTGAAGGAGGTGTGAAATGACTTGTCTGGTATTTGTCAAAAAATTGATGCCTATGTAGTGTCAATCAAGCATCTAGAGCAACAAATGACTTAGTTGTCTACCACAGTAAACCCACGTCAACCTGGAACACTTCCTAGCAATACCATCCAAAATCCAAAGAATGATGGGCATTGTATGGCAGTCACTACTCGAGGGGTTAAGCATACCATTGATCCACCGATGCCGTCTGCGGTTCATATTGAGGCTAGTAAAAATATGATGTAATTGAGGTAAATAAAGCTCCCAAGAATGCAACAGAGAAGGAAGTAGAGATAAATCAAAAAGTTGTTCCCATGCCTAGACCTCCACCTCCTTTCCCACAGAGGTTAGTCAAGAAAATTGAAGAAGACAAATACCGCAGGTTTATTAGTATGTTAAAGCAACTTTCCATCAATGTGTCGTTGATAGGAGCTTTCGAGCAAATGCCTAGGTATGCGAAGTTTATGAAGGGCTTGGTAACTAAAAAGTGGGCAGTGAGTTTTGAAGATGATGATAAGTTGCAACCGTGTAGTGCTATTGCTACAAGGTCCCTTGTGCAGAAAATGGAGGATCCTGGTGATTTCACTATTCCTTGTACCATTGGGTTGCTACATTTTGCTAAGGCGTTGTGCGATTTGGGTGCTAGTATCAATCTGATGTCATTGTCTATTTACAAGAAGTTGGGTTTAAGGTATCCAAAATTGACTGCGATGCGACTGCTTATGGCCAATAGAACTGTGAAGAAGCCCATTTGTGTGCTCCAAGATGTAGCAGTGAAAGTGGAGTCTTTAATTTGTCCGGCGGATTTTGTGATACTTGATTGTGATGTTGACTTTGAGGTTCCCATTATTTTTGGGACACCATTCCTAACAACTGGGCGTGACTTGGTTGATATGGACAAAGGGCAGATGAAGTTTCGATTGAATAATGAAAAGGCAACTTTCAATATCTGTAGGTCCATGAAGCAGAGTAGTCAGCTCAAACCGGTATCTATGGTGGCGCATATTGTAGAGAGTTGTTCTGAGGTGTCTATTGAAGAGAGGTTGGGTGTTGATGCACTAGCAGCGGTAATGATGAATTTTGAGGGTGATGGTATTAAAGACTATGATGATTTGGTCACCGCACTTGATAGGTTTGAATTTCGTTAGGAATGTATGTGTAGAAGCATGAGAAAGAATGAAGCATGATGGCATAATAATGAATGAAAAAAATGATACCCGTCCAAAAAATTTGATATGTGCTAAAATCTGTAGGATAGAATGAGTTCAATGTGTTGGCTGTGAGTATGACATGATAAATAACCAACTTGATCTGATGACTTAAACTAAAACTTGAACTGGGTAATATGATAATCTGATAATGAAACTATGTGCCAAGAGTGTGTGAGAATGGTTTATTGTTCAGACAGTTTTGTGCCAATCTAGAACTTACCCCGTTGGTCCTTCTAGGATAATCTAGGCTAGAAGTTAGGAAGAGATCATAGGCTATTGTTCAAATTAATCCACTTAAGCCTAAAATGATCTAACCAAATGGTAGAATTATTCCCTTTTGATCCAAATATTTGTGTCTAAAATTGACCAATTCTTTTGATTCACCTAGCTCACCTTTCCTTAAAAACATTGTCTTGACCCCGGTCCCTCCTTGGACATGTGCACCTCGACTTAGGCCAAAAGCCTAAGTTGAGGGTGGCTATGCCCAACAGTTACCTTGATCTTGGCCCTGGTCCGACATCGGACATTGTGCACCTCAACAAATGCAAAATGCATAAGTTGAGGGTGGCTATGAAAAAGGAAACCAAATGGAAAAAGGGTATTAAAAGAGTTTCGTATTGAAAAGAGGAGAAAGTATGAAAGAGGATGTGACTTTGTGCAAAAGAAGCAAAAGAAAATTAGGAAAAGAAATGAAATAAAAGAAAGTAAAAGAAAAAATGAAAATGAGAAATAAGAGCCAAAAAGTTAAAAGTCGCATCCTTGGTTGAAAAGAGTTAAGGGAAAGAAATTGAGATGAAAAGTTACCAAAAATAGGTCAAGGAAGAGGTAAATAGCCAATGTAATGTCAAGGAGAGTAGAAATTCACTAAAAAGTACCTAAATGTACTACACCTAACCCCGAGCCTATGCTACAAGCTAAGAAAAGTCCTATAGTAATCCTAGCAACTAGTTTGGAGAGTCTAAGTAGTGAAAATACGGGCAAGCCTATGGTATTGAGCACTAAATGTACTTGAAATTACTTCTGAGCGTGAGTGTTGAATGAATCCTTTTACTCAAAATCATATTCAATGTGTGAAAAAGGGATTTCGTTTGAAGTAAGGGCACTAGTTACATTGTCAGAAAGTTGGTACCTTGGTGATAGCAAAACAGTGTATGTTGTGTGTTGATTGATCGATTTTTGTCATATTTTGATCCGCATGAGTTAGCTTGTTGAGTCTAAAAGAAAAGATTTGCACTCAAAAACAGAGTCGGGATAGAGAGCCATGTGATTGCTTGTGCTTGAATGCTTGCTTCTATACAAGTGTTGTTCAGAGTCTTACTGTGTCGCTTGAGGACAAACAATGAATTTAAGTTGAAGGTGTTGATATATCGTGAGTTTACGGTATTTTTAATATATTTCACTTAAGAGTTGTGTGTGTCTAGAGCCATTTTGTATTAGTATTAATGTGTTTTTATCGTGTTTGTAGGAAATAAGTTCGAACGTGGGAGTTAGGAGACAACTGAAGAAATGTTGCAGAAAAAACCACCTTCAGACGTGACTTATCGACCGTAGGTCCAGTCACGATCCGTAGGTTAAGGGCATAGATCGATGGGCAAGGCTTGGAGGAAAATCAGGGAATTCTTGAATAATTGTGGAATCACGGTTACAAGTGACGGTCCGTCCTGCAGTTCCGTGAAATGGCTCAAAGAAGGTGGTTCCAGTACCTGATTTCAAAAGTCTAAGTATAAAACTACGGAGGAGGATCTACGTACCGTGGATTTATTCACGGTTCGTGTTGTTGAGTTGTCATTCGAAACTGAGAGTTGGAGATTTGTGAAGTTGAAAAATTGCCTAAGTCTCAAATCACGGAAGGGACCTACGGACCGGACCGTAGGTCAGTCTCATCAATTACAACCGTGTCCAGAAACTTTATTTCCTTATTTTGTTTCCTTTTTAGTTGGGACTTGTTTTTCTATATATAGGGCATGTAAACCTCATTTTTGGGGGTTAGACCTTATTACTTTTATTCTAGTTTTTGGCTTCGGAGATTAACTTGCAATTTTAGCAATTCTTGATTTCCTAAGTTCGTTTTGAAGATTTTGACTTTGAGATTCTGGGTTTATTTTTCTTATTACATAAGTTCATGATTTCTTCATCTTAAAATATGAATTGTGTTCTTGCTACCATGGGTAACTAAATCCACAACTAGGGTTGTGGGAACCATGAGTGATTAACAACGTATAAATAGTAACTAAGTAATTCTTGAATAGTGTTATTGCATGCATTCATAATTCTTTCATCTAGAAGTCTTTTTAACGAGTGTAGGCGTTAGAACTCACCTTTTTGCTACTTGCCGGACCAAGGAGGTAGTTAATAAGAAAAGAATTATCAAGATAGATTTAGTGTGATACTATCTAATAGTCTAATGTAAATTGGTGCGAGGGTGAAAACTAAGCCATACAATGATGTGATGTCTAATATGAGGTAGAGGTAAGGTTTAGTAAATTATACACACATAGCCGGACCAAGGTGCGGGGTGAAATTCTCTAGTTGCCGGACTAAGGAATTAGAGATACCTAACTTATCACTTTGCATGTAATACACTAGGAAAGGATTACTATAACTAGGATTACCACATGGGGAACACGTACACCCTAGTTTCTCTCACATTTTGATAACACCTAAAGTTTGAATCTTGTGCACTGATTATTCACATAATTTCCAAAATTTGATTCACAAATCCCCCCCCCACCCCCCACCCCCTTTAATTATTTGTTTTGGAAGTAACTTGACTAAACAAATATAATCGTGGGTTAAAGTTAAGTCTAAACCATATTCCTCATGGGATCGACCCCAACCTAAAAGTTGGGTTCTTTACTTGGTAACGATCACTTATACTTCTTTAGGGAGGTGTAATTTGAGCGTATCACATATTAGAAAAAAAGAATAAAATTAAAGAGATTCGTAATTGGATAAGTAAGACTAATTCATTTGCATCTTGTTGCTTTTAAAGAATCTTTTCCTTTCCTTTTTGTTTTTTGCTCATCTCCCTTCAATGGAAGTCTTCAGAAAAAGTAAGATCATCTGTTTCTATGAATGCTAACCAATTTTCGTCGTCATCAAGACTTCAAGCTTAAACTATATTTTGCTATTGTTTTTCACTCATTTTTTTTTGGTGTAGTTTTTGTGGAAATATGGTTCTGTTTTTTGGTTCAATTCTAGTGTTGTTTTGGTGAAACTTCAAAGTTTGTTTTGGTATGTTATGGTCTAATTTTGGTGTTGTTTCGGTGCTTTTCTACTGCAGTTTTGGTACAGTTTCAGTGCAGCAAATCTGGTGATGCTGTTTTGGCATAATTCTGATACTACTCTGCGGCTTTTTTGGTGCAAATTCAGTGCTTCTTCATGCAATTTTGGTACTTCTCTACTATTTTTTTGGTGCAATTCTACTGTCGTTTTAGTGTGAATCTAGTGTGCAACTGTTTTGTGAAATTCCCATGTTATTTTGGTGCACAAAAAACACCGTTAAAAATTAGACAGAAAGTGCACCAACTGTTAAACATAAAGGACTATAAGTGGTCCATGATAAAAGACAAGAATTACTCTGACTCTTAACTCAAACATAAAAGACCATTTAGATTCTTTTCTCAAAAGATCAATCACAAATTCATAAATTTGTTAACAAATATGATGTGTAGTTACTTGTTTCTGAAATGGAGCAATAATTTCAATGAACTCCATATATCTGATGAAATCATCAAAAATCAGATTAAGATCTTTTAAGAAAAAGATGAAGAGAATAGAAAACCGGTCATGTTGGGTTAAACTTGTTGAGTTAAATCTGCATTTAGAATTGAAGATGAATCATTTGATTTTGAGCTTAAAATTGTCCCTCCGTTAAAATTAAGAGTAAATTTGAGTCAAAGTATAATGAGAAAGGTATATTTGAACCCAAAGTATAACAGAACGGATATATTTAGACCAAAAGTATAAAAACAGATATATTTAAACTATTTCTAATAGTACATGGGTATATTTGACCCTTTTCCGTTTTAACATTAGTAATATATAAATATTTCTAAAAATTAACCATTAAACTATGTTAGCCATAAATTTGTTATGAAATCCGTTCGTAACCCCATTAACGGAATTTATAACGTGTTTAAAACCTCTTAAAAATTCACTAGAACCCTTACCTTTTTTCTGGTTTAAAAACAAAAGGTTTCTTAAACACCCTTTTGAAATATGATTTTTAAATTTCTCTAAAATTAAGTAGTGACTCTTTAATTTTATTTTTTATACATATTTGCCAAGTTATGAAGTTTTTATTAAGTTCAAATTTGATCATAACAAAATGGCAACTCTGATGGAGATTTATTTAGGTTCTAACTAAAAGGATTTTTTCTGACTTTTGTGGCTAACTCTTATTTGTTTGTATCTATTGTTATTTGCTTAAATTTTCATTTATTATATAACCGTCATTGCATTCATAGCATATTTCCGCTAAATGTAATCGATATTATTTATCTTAAACGACGGTTTAGCAATTCTGTAGTCGTTTTTATACACAACCATTTTTTTGGAATATGTGATAATTTATTGGTTCATTAAGCGTTCAATATTTATCATAGTTTCAACCCAAGATGTACGCTTGGACCCCGATCTTTTAAAAACCATTCTGAGATACCTAAGGTAGATCTAAAACCAAATCTCTGTTTAAGAATATTAGCTTAAGATGATTACTCAATACCCAAGACATATTTGGCCTATTAGAAGCTCACTTAGTGTCTATTTGGCCCACAACCAATAAGAAAAACAATCATAATTTATGTGTTAAATTGAAGGAAGTCCACCGTATGTCTATTTGACCCCTGACCAATAGAAAGAAAATTCTAATTTAGGTTTAAAAACTACACAACATCAAAAAAACCAAAAAGTTGGTGGTTCCCAACTTATGACTTTAATTTTTTTCCTTATAAGCCACATAAAAAAACCAATCCTAAAACCTATGAACTCTAGTACCTCAATTCAACCATTGACTCCAAATATTTACTATCATCTTTAAGAAGATAAACTATATTGGTTTTATAAGCCTCTTGTGCACATCTTAACCATCACTAGAAATTATTATTACTCTATAATAATTCTATTACAGACATAAAGACACGATCATAGACACAAGTTCTAGGTTCTTTTCTTTGTCCGTATTTTTCTTCACATTTGTTAAAGATTTAGTTAAGAGCGATCAACATGTATGTTGTCATTTCTTGATATATACCATGCACTTAGGAACAAGTCCAATAAATTTACTTCATGTCAAAATCATGAAAAATACTAAATTAAGATGACAAAAATTAACTTAACTTCGATAAACATATAGAAATGGATGATTAATCTCAATACATAACAAATGATGATGCTTAATTATAAAACATACATACTTAAAAATCAAGAGTAACTTATTTTGATTTTAATCATCATAAACTGAAAAGAAAAAACTAAGAAATTAATAATATTTTGAAACATTGCTACATACAAAACACATTGAAGATATAATAGTATATTGTTTTATCAAGCACTAGTCAATATCTATGTCTTCTTCAAATGCTTCTCCACCCTCCTCAATTTCACAGTTTGATTCTTGTATTTCATGCTGCTATGAGCATAAACCATTATTAATGGGTTTATCTATATCAATTACATCCCCGTTTGGATCAGGTTAGAGTATATTTTTATCAATGGAGATATTCATATCTATCTTGTGGAATTCAGCTTCTTTAATTTGGCATTGATCATACAGTTTTGGATTTGTCGTCACTCCCTCCTCAGTAATTCAATAATATTTTGAGGTTTGATCTTAAATAAAACTTCACAGTTATCATTGTCCTTTTTCTTAATAGGATAAGTCACATAACACACTTCAATTTCTTGCATTGCAAGAATAAAAGGTATATATATATATATATAATATATATATCGATGACGATGGTTAATATCAATTAATTTGTATTGATTATGTTTTTAACATCAACATATGTAGTTGGATCATATCATTCGTATTTAAATAATACAATTTATTTTAATGGTGCTTCACAATGCTCCACTTGTATAATCCAGTGACGTAGTCAGAAATTTTATGAAGGCTTTCCAATTTTTTGATAGTAAATGTTAAAAAGTCAATGATTTAATGTACCTAAAAAAATCAAACTAAGAAATATTCATTTAAATATAAGAACATTTTTAAAAGAATTAACAAGTGTATTATAATGACCTACCAATCATTTATGTGTTTATGACTCTTGTTCGTTATTTAGAGCTTTCTTATAGCGACTCCAAGTCATCTATGACTTGCTAGGACTAAAATTTTCGTCACCTGGTCGATCGTTTAGTTTTATGCGAGTTTTAGCGTTTAAGAGCTTTTAAACCTTAAACATTAGTTTTGATCAAAAGTTTGAGAAAACGGCCTCTGAATCAATTCTCGTGATTCCATCATCTTTGGAGCAGGTCATTTTTGGCGAGTAGCATGGTTAGCAGAATCTTGATGCTTTCCGTGTTAGTCTATGCGATTAGAAATTTTTACTTTCAAATTAAGGCCTAAGTTTGACTTTAGTCAACATTCTGAGTAAACGAGATCATATAAGAATTTCTTTACCGCGGTTAACTCCTGAATATTGAGATTGGTCTAGAACGGCCCTGCGTTTGGATCTTGAGGCTTCTGGGCTCATTCTGAGCCCCTTTGTGGATTTTGACTTAAAATGGAGTTTTTGTTTGGGACCCAATATTTTTGAAGATGACCTCATATGGGAATTTTGACTTCTTCGTTGAATCCAAAATAACAAATTTGATAGGGCTGCATATCTCGTTTGTGTGTATGGGATTCCGAATAAATTTGGAATACCTAATCAAAGATTTTGGAACTTGCCAAACCAGTTGATATGCATCAGCTGGTGTAGGTCACTTTTGACCTTTCCGTTCGCGGGCCCTTGACCACACTCGCAGAGGTCTGGTGACTTGAGGGCCGTGTTCGTAGAGCCCATGCCCCGATTGCAGGGGCCTGCAGAGGTCTGGTGACTTTGTGGAGTGATCAGACTATGATGGTGAACCTCCGTTTGAGGTGAATTTGAGATCGAAGTTGTTGCCCAAGCTTGTTTTTAGTTTAACTGTGGCTTCTTGTTACATGTGTTGTTGTTTGTTGTTCCGGACCTCAGTTTGTGTTCAATTTTGGAACACATGTTTGGGGCATAGTTTAGGACCTCCTGAGTCAATTCTGGAAATTCCGAATTTTATTTAAACTTGTGCATGAGTGTTACTTGTAGGCTTATAGCGTTACAATTACATTTAGTTTTGATGTACTTAGATTTATTTTCGGTATGCTCGTGTTCTTCTTTCCATATCCATTTGGACCTCTGTGTGTCTAACTTCTATTATTTTAGAGTGTTTTTACCTTTCTTGCTTAGTCGACCTTTGATGCCTATTGACTACCATTATTTTGATATTCATATTATAATCTGCATCTTTTTGTGATGCAGTTTCTAGTACTAGCTACTAATGGTGATCATTCGTGACATATTTAGCAGCTTCGGATATCCGAGATGAGGGTGGGCACTTGGTTTCCCAGATCTGTCTATTTCCTTCAGTTTATGTGTTACTGATTCATTTGACCTTGAGAAGGCTAGTTGTCGTCCACCTTTGGGACATGTGTTTATTCATATTAGACAGCTTTGTACTCGTGACTTCTAGAATATGAGAGGATTTCTATTGTATATAGTTTTTGGTTTTTTTTCCTTCTATGACTTTCTTGTTGTGCTGTTATTTATTTTTAGTTCTACCATTGTACTCATTACTTTTCTTTTTGGTACGAGGTGGCTTTCCTACTGGTGGGTTATAGTAGTTTCCATCATGACTCAGGAATTCATGTCGTGACAAGTTGGTATTAGAGTACCCGGTTCACCTGTCTCAATTGTACAGAGCTAATACCTAGTAGAGTCCTACGAATTAGTATGGAGACGTTCATTTCCTATTATTTTGAGGCTACCATATGTCTTTATGAATTCTTCTCTTTTGTATCATTTTCGTGCAACGTGTGTGCTATTGGTTTTTTTATATCTCACTTGTTAAACTCTTTTTGTAGGATGGCCCGCAAGTGCTGCACGACAACTCGGGGTAGTGGTAGACCTCCTGTGCCTTGAAAGGATGCATCACCACCCCTAGATAGAGAGTGGGCTCCAGATCCCACAGAGGACCCTACAAGAGCCTATGTGCCAGAGAAGTATGTGGGGCCGGGACAAGCTTAGCCAACACTCAGATTGACTATGGCTTCATATCTCCATGAAGCTAATCCTCAGCTTCTAACTGTGCTAGGGGGCATGCAGCAAGACCCATCTGCAGCTTTAGTACCTACACCAGCACTAGGTCATCATGATTAGCCTGCACGAGAGGCACCTTAGGGATAGGTACCACCAAGGGGTGCCAAGCTCGTGATTACAACTGGAGCTATGTGATGTGAGGTCAAAATACATTTTTTTAATCATTATTTGCCTCATATTTATTATTTATATTTGTCCTTTTTGAGCATAGATTTTATGAATTGTCCTAAATTGTGTATTTTATTTGTATAATTAAATTGGTGGAAAAATGAGGAAGTTTGGAGCTAAAACGAATTAAAGATGGAAAGTTGAAGAAGGAAATCAAGCAGACAGCTTAATGAATTAAATGGAATAAAATAATATATTTATATATATAAGGAAATGGCGGATGCAAGATGAATTTCAATTGTTATGTTTACTGTACACGTGGCAAGCATCGAAGATTAAGGCGGCCAACTCTTCCAGCAACACGGAAAAAAAGAGAGACGGAAAACCAATTTTAATTGGGTTTTGTTTTCCTAATTTGTCTTGAACTTAATTATTTTATTTAGGGTTTCTATATCTATAAATAGGGCATGAAAAGTTATTCATACAGCGAAGAATCAAGATACAAGACACTATAAATTTTCTTCTAGCTTAGGGGGAGAGCCGCCGTGGAGGCCGGAGAATTGTGGTTTATTCTTTCTTCTCCTTTATTATTTATTTGTATTCGTGATTTATAAAATATAGTTTAGCTATTGTTCTTAACTTTTTATGATTAACACAAACATATTTATTGTAATAAATTGTGATTGTGTTCTTGAGATAATGAGTAGCTAACTTTCATAACTAGGGTTATGGGAACCATGAGCGATTAAAAAAGTATGAATAGTAAATAAGCAATTCTTGAATAGTGTTTTGCATGCATTGATAATTCTTTCGTTTAGAAGTCCTTTTAGCGGTTGCAAACGTTAGAACTCGCCTTCTTGCTACTTGCCGGACCAAGGAGGTAATCAACAAGAAAAGCATTATCAACATAGATTTAGTGTGATACTATCTAATAGGCTAGTGTCTATTGGTGCGAAGTAATAACTAAGCCAAACATCGATTATGATGTCTAATATGAGGCAAATGTAAGGGTTAGTAAATTATACACACTTTCCGGACCAAGGTGCGGGGTGAAATTCTCTAGATGCCGGACCAAGGATTTAGAGATACCTAACTTATCACTTTGCATGTAATACACTAGAAAATAATTACTATTATTAGGATTACTGCGTTATGAGCTTATGGGGAACACATTCCTAGTTACTTTTAATAATCTGAA
>JAJOOS010013089.1:0-24088 GCA_029582725.1 Solanum chiquidenum
GTTAGACCCATCCCCCACTCAATTTGACCCCCTGAATAAGAATATGAAGTCGAATTTCCGAAATCATGCACGGATTTTGAGATATATGGAAATTACAATTATAGGTGTTTTCGAAGCACATTTTCGGGCATTTTTGGGGTCGTTTCATGAATGGTGCATTCAGCTTGACCATTCATTTGAGGATGGAAAGCAGTACTAAGTTTAACATTGGTACCAAGTCCTTGTTGAAACGCCTTCCAAAAATATGAAGTGAATTTAGCATCCGGGTCCGATATGATGGACAAAGGAACCCCATGCAACTTCACTACCTCTTTGATATACAACTTAGCATAATCCTCCGCCGAAAAGGTAACCTTGACGTGAATGAAATGGGCTGATTTAGTCATCCTATCAGTAATGACCCAAATAGAGTCATGTTGCCTCCGAGTACGAGGCAAACCTACAACAAAATCCATATTCACCTCCTTCCACTTCCAAGTATGAATATTTTTATCTTGGAGCAAACCTCCCAGTTTTAGGTGTTCGGCCTTAACTTGTTAACAATTCAGACAGTTGGACACAAAACCTGCTATATCCTTCTTCATGCCATTCCACCAATAGATTTCATGTAGGTCACGGTACATCTTGGTGGCTCCCGGATGAATAGAATATCGCGAACCATGAGCCTCTTCTAGAATTTTCTCCCTCAAACCATCAACATCCAGAACACACAATTTACCTTGGTACCTAAGAACCTCATCTCCCCCTTTGGAGAAAACCTCTACGGACTTGTTGAGTACCGATTCTTTCAATTCCATCAAAATAGGATCAAGGTGTTGCTTAGACTTCACATCAACTACAAAGGATGATTCAAAACTATGATCAACCACAACTCCACCCTTGGTGTAATCCACTAGTTGGACACCTAACCGGGCCAACCTATGCACATCACAAACCAATTCCTTCTTCTCATCTTATACATGAGCCACACTACCCATGGAAAATCTACTTAGGGCATCCGTAACCACATTAGCTTTATCGGGGTGGTATAGGACACTCGTGTCATAATCCTTCAAAAGCTCTAACCACCTTCTTTGTCGGAGATTCAAATCCCTTTGGCTAAACACATATTTGAGACTCTTGTGGTCGGTAAACACATCTACATGGACCCTATATAAGTAATGTCTCCATATTTTCAAAGAAAATACAACCGCCACTAGTTCAAGGTCATGAATCGGGTAGTTCTTCTCATGAACCTTGAGTTGCCTTGAAGCATAAGCAATTAATTTACCCCGTTGCATAAGGACACATCCCAAACCTACTCGAGAAGCATCACAATATACCATAAACCCATCGGTACCCTTCGGCTAGGTCAACACCGGAGCGGAGGTAAGCCTATCTTTCAATTCTTGGAAACTTTTCTCACAAGCATCCGACCACTCAAATTTAGCCTTCTTTTGAGTTAAGGTCGTCAATGGAGAAGAGATAGAGGAAAGGTCTAGGCCAAACCCAAAATGCTTCGAATATTGATAGGAGACAAAGGTCTAGGCCAACTCTTGACCGCATCTGTCTTCTTAAGATCAACCTCAATACCCTTACCTGACACAATATGGCCAAGAAAAGCAACCGACCTTAGCCAAAACTCACTCTTACTAAACTTAGCATATAATTGGTGGTATTTAAGGACTTGCATTACTATCCTCAAATGCTTCATATGATCAGCCTCACTCCTTGAATATATCAATATGTCATCAATAAAGATAATCACAAATGAATCAAGATATTATCTAAACACCCTATTCATTAGGTCCATGAATGCCGCCGGGGCATTTCTTAAACCAAAAGACATGACTAGGAATCCGTAGTGACTATATATTGTACAAAAGGCCATCTTAGGAATGTCAACCTCTCTCACCCTAGGTTGGTGGTAGCCCGACCTTAATTCAATCTTCAAAAAGTAACTCGCCCCTTGGAGTTGGTCAAACAAATCGTCAATTCTAGGAAGAGGGTACTTATTCTTTATAGTGACCTTGTTCAATTGGAGGTAATCAATACACATCCTAAGGGACCCATATTTATTTTTCACAAATAATACCGGAGCACCCCATAGAGATACGCTTGGTTGAATGAAACCCTTGTCTAGCAAATCTTTGAGTTGTGCCTTCAATTCTTTTAATTTGGTCGGAGCCATCTGGTAAGGGGGAATTGATATGGGTTGAGTATCCTGCATAAGATCAATGCCGAAGTCTATTTACCGTTCGGGAGGAATTCTAGGCAAGTCATCGGGAAAGACTTTTGGAAACTCCCTCACTACGGGGACCGACTCTAAAAAAAGAGTCTCGGACTCAATGTCCATGACCCTAATAATAAGATATATACACCCCTTAGAAATTAATTTACTAGCTTTTAGACATGAAATGAACAGACTTCTAAGGATTGAGTTTCCCCCCTTCCATTCCAAAACAGGCTCATTCGGAAATTGAAACTTCACTACCCATGTTCTACAATCAATGGAAGCAAAACAAGTATGAAGCCAATCTATCCCTAAGATGACATCAAAGTCTAACATATCTAATTCTATCAAATCAACCAAAGTGACTCTATGAGACAAAGAGATAGGACATCTCGTATACACTCTTTTAGCTACCACCGAATTACCTACCGGGGTAGACACGGAAAAAGGTTCTTTTAACTCTTCAAGAAAAACTTCAAATTTCATAGCCACAAACGGTGTAACAAAAGATAAAGTGGCACCTGGGTCTAATAATGCATAAACATCAATTGAAAATACTTGTAATATATCGGTAACAACGTCCGGGGACCCCTCTTTATCACTTCTAGATTGGAGGGCATATAAACGATTCTTCTTGGGAGCATCGACATTAGAACCACTTGATATAGCTTGATTACCCTCTCCTCCCTTGGTAGTACGAGATGGAAAATCTTTTAATTGTGGCCCACTTTTCCCACATTCATAGCACACACCCATACCGGCAAGACATATCCCCTCATGCTTCTTACCACGCTTTGCACATGTAGGTTTCTCCATGGAAGATCCACCCCTATTGCCTCCTTGAGGCTTAGGGTTTGGTACTCTATCTTTGTTGGTTTTAGGAGCATTGGAGGAACTTGGATTAGAGAACCTCTTCTTAAACCTTGGTCCACTTTGACCTTCAAACTTACCCTTAGAAGAATTTCCATCATCGGGCCTTGGCCTCTTCACATCTCTATTCATTTTATTGAGTCTTGTCTCCTTAATTTGTTGAGCATATCATGAGCCTTGAGATATCCATATCATGATGGAGCATTGCCATACAACATTCTTCTTCAACCAAATCAGACACCCCCATTAAAAACTTATTCATCCTAGCCCTTGAATTTGCCACCAAGGTTGGAGCATACTTGGATAGTTGGGTGAACTTGAGAGAGTACTCCTTCACACTCATACCCCCTTGACGGAGGTTCATGAATTCCACCAACTTTTGTTCCCTCAACTCTAACGGGAAAAACCTATCAATAAAGGCCGTCTTAAACACTCCCCAATTAACCAGGCCCGCTCTCACGAATCTCTCATCCCTTCATTGCTCAAACCACACTTGAGCTTTGTATTTCAATTGATAGGCGGCTAGTTCCGCCTTTTCTTGAGAAGATACTCCCATGGCATCCACCACTTTAAACATTTCATCTATAAAGCCTTGTGGGTCTTCATCCACTTTAGAGCCATAGAAGGTAGGGGGATTCATCCTTTTGAAATCTCTAATTCTTGAAGCGGGTGTACTTGCATTGGGGTTTACCCGGGCATGACTTATCGGTTAGCTTGGGCCATTAAGGCTTGAGCTTTAGTGGTGACGACTTGAGTTTGAACCATCATGAGTTGGGTCAAAGTTTGAAATGCCGCCCTTATCTCCACATCATGCATGAACCCTTCATTATTAGGAGCTTGAGGGTCTTGCAGAGCTTGAGGGGGAACCTCCTCATTGACATTCTCCTCTTGTGCCTTTCTTGCATTAGCCCTTCTTGTATTCATTGCCTATAATCACAAGAAAAGGGTTAGAAGAAAGGACGTCATAGAGTTAGGACTCCCAAGCATGACTAAAGAGTAATGAGAGAAGTGAAAGTTCCTAAACATCATATATACTCGCATTCATAAGTGTGGCGCGCTTCACACTGATGAACAAGACTCTACTAGAAGTGGTTCATGAGGCATCAACCTAAATATTATTCCCAAAGCCTTGTGCTCTGATACCAAGTTTGTCACGACCCAAGGCTAGCCCCTAGACGTGACATGGTGTACTTGACCCCGAAGAGGTCTCATACAAGTCTCTAGCATCATCATTACATAAGACATAGAAATAATGCGAAAAAATTTAAAACTTTACAATCGAAGCTCAACTTCACTTTTCATAAAAGAAAATCATATGGAATCTAGACTTTGTCTCATTTACCATCTAAACATAGGAATACAAAGTTTTGGGACTTAGCCCTTTACATCAACAAAAGTCTCAATATACGAGATACAAAATGAACCTAAGAATTAGGAAATCCCATCCTCGAACTTGAGGACTCACCACAACTTGGAAATAAGCAATCCAAGTCTTCTGCAAAAGGAGAGTGAAAGTCACCTAGCCGTAACCTACACTCATTAAGATGTAGACGGAAGAAGGGGTTAGACCATAATTTGTACTAAGTATGGAAACATGCATAAAAATCCTTAAAATGTGATAAAAAGGACATTATATTTGAAAAGAATGCATTTATCAAGTTTGGAAACCAACATACATTTTCAATGTCAAAGACAAGTCATAATCATATTTACATTCACAACATAGTAACATCAACACCTTAGCAACCCCAAAGGAACACTTGTGCAATGTATGGTTGGCATCCCATAATACCAACCCTACTAAGCACCCACTTGAAGCTACCTTGGGCACATCATCTTTAGACCTCATCGTAATCATTAGTCACAATTAAGGAAATAGTCATGTACATTACTTGAATACAAGGGAATTCATTCATAACAACCATTCATTCAATATGCATGCATACATTTAATCCTCATCATAATATAAAGGAACCATCCCACAACATCCTACTAAGTCTACTTGTGCAATGTGGAAGTAAAGTCCCATACCCCTACTCCTACTAAGTAAACTAACCAAGAAGTCATAGTATAGTTCATGTCTCATTCATTATTTTCATTATTATACGAAAAAGTTGACATAACTGACATAGACCATGTGAGTTACATGGAATCCGGTATCGTGTAACCCCACACCAAAAGAAGGTGTCCTACTTGTCTAAGGTAGAACTAAATGTATAGCTATAAGGTGGATCCACTAGATAAAGTCCTATCTTGGCACATAGTTATGGGATAGGGAGATTGCTTCTAGAAACCCAACCTATTTCATTGGCGGAGGAGCTTCCATCTCATGAGTTCACTTAGATGACCCAAGCTATTGCATTGGCGGAATGGCCTTTACCTCATTGACCATATCCACTCGGTGCTTAGCATTATTTCCTAAATTAGACATAATTAGTCTTTGAATTGTATTTACATGTGTGAAGGAATACTTTGTCCTTTGTTCAATAAAATTCATCAAAATTGCTCGTAGATCCATTAAAGGTGAGAATGTACTTTCAACCTTAGAATCAACATTTGTTTGTGAGTAGAACTTTCACATTTCATTGATAGTGTTTTCATGAGAAATAAACTTTCAATCAACACAATACATCATCATCATCCTACACTATTCATGCATCATCAAGTATAAGGGTAAGGGAAGAACAACCTTTCAACAATACCATACTTCACATATTAGTCATAGGAGATTTACTTTCTACATGAATTAATAGTTCATACACACCTTGCATCCATATGTACAAACCCTAGCAACTTACCCCATATATAAGAGAATGAATCATGTATCACAATTACACCTAAATATACTACAATAGGCATGGATAAAACAAGATTCAATAACTAAATTCACATAGAAACAATTCATAGTAATCATTTTGCATCAATACCCCTATCGCAATACTTAAAATTGGGGTCATGGGGGTGTTCATGGGTTCAAGGGGAATTTTACAATGAAAATCACCACTAAACATCAAATCATCCATAATATAATGAAATTAACATAATAAAATTGTTTTTAGGAAGAACCCATGGTTGGAATGAAAACCCTAGTTTTTGAACAAGTTACAAATTTCGAAATCAAGAGTTGAAGGGTTTCCATGGAGAAAAGTGTTCCATGAATCAAAGTACCCATACCTTAAGTGATGTTTTCCCACGAAATTGGAGTGAAAATCTTAGATATTGAACCCTAATCTTGAGCTTCTTCTTTGTTCTTCAATGGAGTTTAGAGAGAGAATATTTTAAGAGGGAAGTTGGTTGAGTTTGAGTTTGTGAGTTATGAGAGTTAAAAGACTTGTTTAATAGTTAAAAATACTTTAATATACTTAAAATATCTAATAATAACCGTCCCCCACCCTAACTTAATTAATTAGTGATTTACCAAACCACCCCAACTTGGCCGAACCTAAACAGTTTACCCAGGCACGATCCGCAAACCCCAAACCATGGAGTGTGGATGGGTCCACGGACCACCCTGGATGTACTTTGTTTGGTTTAGAGAGTGTTAGTTCAAGGTAAGGGTGAGGAGACTAAGTCTCAACTCACGAGACCCTTCCACGGGGTGTGAGTTGGTCCATGGACCATACTGCACCCTTGTGGAATGGTACTAAGGGTAGGGAATTTGGGGGGTTCTAGGAGGAAACCAAGTATTGAATCACGACCCCCACTTATGGGGCGTGAGTCAACCTACGCCTCGTAGGTTGCAACTCGTGGATGAGGCTATTTTGTAAGCTTTTAGAGCAGCACCTTGGCTCTCAGCAAGGACCCTTGAGGGGTCCTCTAGGAGCCATGCCTTGACGTTTAGGCACTAGGACCTTAGTACCAAGTTAGGGAAGGTATTTTAAGATTCTCACATTACGATTTAACTTCCTTAGGCTATTAGACTACACATTAGGATCTAGATTAGGTCATTAGATGTTTGGGGTATTACATGCCTTGAGGCATAGGCAACCACTTTACCATGTTGCATGAGTACACATCCCAACCCTACTCTCGAAGCATTACAATATAGCACAAACCCATCAGTACCCTCCGATAAGGTCAACACCGGAGTAGAAGTAAGCCTATCTATCAACTCTTGGAAGCTTTTCTCACAAGCCTCCAATCACAGAAACTTAGCTTTCTTTTGAGTCAAAGTCGTCAACGGAGAAGCAATGGAGGAAAAACCCTCTACAAACCTTCTATAATAACCGGCCAAACCCAAAAATCTTCTAATATAGGTAGGAGTTAAAGGTCGAGGCCAAACCTTGACCGTATCCATCTTTTTGGGATCTACCTCAATACCCTTGCTAGACACAACATGGCCAAGAAAAGCTACCGACCTCAACCAAAACTCATATTTACTAAACTTTGCATACAATTGGTGGTCTTTAAGGACTTGCAATACAATCCTCAAATGGTCCATGTGTTCACCCTCACTCCTTGAATAGATCAAGATATCATCAATAAACACTATCACAAACATATCAAGATATTGTTGGAACACCTTATTCATTAGGTCCATGAATGTTGTCAGGGCATTAGTTAGACCAAAAAACATTACTAGGAATTCGTAGTGACCATATCTCGTTTGGAAGGCCATTTTGGGAATGTCAACCCCCCTCACCCTTAGTTGGTGATTGCCCGAACGTAGATCAATCTTTGAGAAGTAGCTAGCCCCTTGGAGTTGGTCAAACAAATCGTCAATTCTAGGAAGGGGATACTTATTCTTTATAGTCACCTTGTTCAATTGGCGGTAGTCAATACACATTCTAAGGGACCCATCCTTCTTTTTCACAAACAATACCGGAGAACCCCAAGGAGAGACACCCGGTTGAATGAAGCCCTTGTCTAGTAAATCCTTTAGTTGTTCCTTTAATTCTTTCAATTTGGCCAGAGCCATTCTGTATGGAGGGATGGATATGGGTTGTGTATCCGGTAAAAGATCAATGCCAAAGTCTATTTCTCATTCGGGAGGAATGCCGGTCAAGTCATCGGGAAAGACTTTCAGAAACTCACTCACCATAGTGATCGACTCTAAAGAAGGGACCTTGGACTCAACATCCATTATCCTAACAATATTACACATGCACCCCTTGGAGATCATGTTCCTAGCTTTTAGACATGAAACAAACTGACCTCGAGGAATAGAATTCCCCCATTTCCACTCTAAAATTGGCTCTTTTGGAAATTGAAATTTGACAACCCGGGTCCTACAATCTATTTAAGCATAACATGTATGCAACCAATCCATGCCCAAAATTACATCGAAATCAAGCATGTATAATTCTACCAAATCAACCAAAGTGACTTTATGAGACAAAGAAATAGGACAACTCCCTTTAGACTCTTTTTTCCACTACCGAGTCACCAATATGGGTGGAAACCAAAAAAGGCCCTACTAATATTTTGGGGAGTATTTCAAACTATATAGCCACAAGAGGTGTACCAAATGACAAAGTGGCACCGTGGTCTAATAAAGATAAACATCAATAGAAAAGACTTGCAACATACTGCTCACCACATCCGGGGAGCTCTCTTGGTCACCTCATGATTGAAGAGCATACAAGCGGTTTTGCTTTTGAGCATTGGAGTTGGAACCACTTGGATGAGCTTGTTTATCTTCTCTCCCCTTAACCTTGAGCATGGGACAATCTCTTATCTTGTGGCCACTCTTTCCATAACTATAGCACCCATCCGAGCCCACTAAGCACTTTCCTTCATATTTTCTACAACATTCAGCACAATTAGGCCTAGCAACATATGAACCACCACTATTGCCCCCTTGAGGTTTAGGGATGGAAACCCTATCCTTGTCAACCCTTGGAGTATTAGAGGAGCCTTGATTGGATAACCTTTGCTTGAACCCTTGTAGACCTTTCCCATCGGACTTAGCATTGGAAAACTTCCCTTCACTGGTTCTAGCTCTTTTCACTTCCCTATTGCCTTGGAGCTTATCACTCTCCCTTTGTTGGGCATACACCATAAGACGTGAGAGATCCATTTCATGAATAAGCATTGTCGTACGGCATTCTTTCCTTACCACCTTGGATATACCCGTCACATACCTACTCATCTCATATATTGGGTCCGCCACCATGGATGGAGCATACTTAGACAATTTGGTAAACTTTAGAGAGTATTCTTCAACACTCATACCTTTTTTACGAAGGTTGATAAATTATTCCACCTTGGTTTCCCTCTTCTCTAGGGGTAAGAACCTATTAAGGAATGCTTTCTTGAACACCTCCCAACCTATGGGACCCACTCCCTCCGACCTATTCCTCATCCATTGGGTATACCATACTTGGGCCACTCCCTTCAATTGATAGGCGGCTAGTTCCTCTTTCTCCATAGAAGTCACCCCCATGGCATTAACTATCTTGTAGATATCCTCCACAAACTCTTGAGGATCTTCACCCACTTTAGAACCGAAGAACATAGGGTGATTCATTCTTGTGAAGTCTCTTAACCTTGAAGCTACGGAGTTCACATTAGGGTTCACATTAGGCCCAACATACCTATTAGCTTGAGCCATTATAGATTGAGCTTGTGTTGTCATGGCTTGAGATTGAGTTGTTATGGCTTGAACTTGGGTCGTCATAGCCTGAGTTATCATTTGCATAGTTTCCCTAAATTCTTCTTGAGTCACATTTACCGGATCAACCACAGCTTGCTCATCTAGAGGAGCTTGATTCCCTTGAGGAATTACTTGATTCACATTCTCCTCTTCCACCCTTCTTGCATTGGCCCTTCGTGTATTCATTTCCTGAAGACACAAGAAAAGGATTAGAAGGAAGACTCTGTAGAGTTACACTCTATGGCACGGCTTAAGAGTAATGATAGAAGTGTAAGTTCCTAATAGCTTATAGCCTCTCACTCATAAATGTGGCGTGCTTCACACTATGGACAAGACTCTACTAGACGTGACTGATGAGACATAATCCTAGAATCATTCTAAACCTTTTTCTCTGATTACCAAGTTTGTCACGACCCAAAGGTACCCCCTAGACGTAACATGGCACATGGAATCCCAAAGGACCCAATTAAGCCACTTAGATTATCATCATCACATAAGTATAGAATAATAAAAAATAAAACATAATTTCAAGTCTTTAAGAAATCTTTCATAAAAGTAAAGCGAGAGTCTAGATTAATGCTACTACAATCGGAGTCTCAAAATACTAGGGTCACATCCCTTACAATAGAGAATATAAATATTTCTAGTACAACTAAAGAAATGAAACAACAATAAGAGCTCTTGTCCTCGGATCCATGAGGACATACCACAAGATTGAAGAGTAGTCAACCCAAGCTTGAACTAGAATGAATCGCCTTAGACGTCGGAACCTACCTTAGTAGAAAAATAGAGGAAATATGGGCTAGTACAATTAATGCACTAAGTATGGTGGGTATGCATGAAAACCATTTAATATGCTAAAAACGGACATTTAGTTGAAGACTATGCATTTGATCAAGTTTATGAACTATCATAGAAACAAGTGCAAAAGCATAAGGTACATACATATTCAACATATTAATCATCTCAACATAAGTAAAAACAAACCATAAGAACCATCAAAGCAACCTTGTGCAATGTATGGACAAGGTCCCATACCCCTATTCACACTAAGGAATACTCATTAAGTGATTATAGTTCATAACTCCAATTCTAGTTCATTCTATCATAATGAGATTAGCTTTAACCGACATAGACCATGAGAGCTTAGTCATGGAATCTGGTGTCTACCCCACACCGAAATGGGGCTGTCCTACTTGCCTAAGGTAGAACTATAACTCTTAGCTTACATGGATCCACTAGCTAAAGACCTATGTGGGCACATAGTTTACATATGAAGATTGCTTCTAGAAACCCGGACTCAACTATGGTAGAAGGTTTCCATTTCATGAGGCAACTACTTTGGGAACCCGGACTCAACTAGTGTAAAAGGAACCCATTTGGGAAGCCAGACTCAACTAGTGTAGAAGCTTCCATCTCATAGTCATATCCTCTCGGTGCTAAGCATTAATTCCCTTTTTAATATTATATTAATTCTTGACTCATATTGATAAATGGGAAGAAATGTCTTGACAATCAATCCTCAACTCATTCTATAGCTCTTAGATTCATTAGGGGAGACTAGTCTTCAACCCTTAGAACCAACTTATGTGAAAAACCTTTCACATTACATGATCTTCATACATATGTGTGTGCATAAGGATAATCATCCAAACAATATCATAAGTAGATCATAATAGAAGTACTTTACTCTAAAAGCAATCCAATTGAATACACACAAGTCTCATACATATAACTAGTTTTCTTAATTTACCCCTTCAAGGGCTATAGATCATTATGCATAAATATCTCTATAATTACTTCATTAAACATGCATAATAACTTAATTAAAGTAAGCAATTCATCACGTATATAATTTGAACACAATTGACTAACAAAGACCCATATTCATGCTTTAAGATCCATTTTAGGGAAACCTAGAGATTCATGGATTCTTAGATAAATTCTTTAGGAAAACAGTAGTAATTCATCAAATTGATCATAATATAAGACAATAAACACATTTAAATAATTTTGGAAGTGAATCCATGTCGTAGATTGAAAACCCTAGGTTCTTGGAGAAGTTGAACTTTGAGAAATAGAGTTTTGAAGGGCTTTATGGAAGGAAACTATCCATAAATCAACACTACCATACCTTGAGTGGGAATCCTCAACGAAATTGAAGAGGAAAGTTGAGTTCTTGAGCCTTGGTCTCCTAGTTCTTCTTCTTCTTCTTTAATGGTGGTTTCTAGAGAGAGAAATTTTGGAGGGGAGAGTATTTTGGAATTTGATTTGGGTCTTGTTAGAATGAGTTAGTTTGTTTAGTTTAGGGTCTTATTAAGTATTTATAAGTGTCTTAATTAATATTAAATGACCTTACTTAGTTAGTTAATTAACCCTAAACCCCAACTTAAAAACTAAGGACCCAAAACAGTGGTGACTCACGAACCCCCCACCCCCACCCACCCACCCACAGGCCATGGGTGGGGTCACGGGCCGTACTGGAAATCCATGGTTTGCATCAGAGAGGGGGAGAAAATGGGGAGGCTCAGCCTCGACCCATAGCCCCCACCTACGGGGTGTGAGTCCATCCACGGTTAGTGGGTGCCCATCCGTAGGTGCTGCTGGTTTTTGGCAGCTTTTTGGGCCTTCTCTTGGGTTGTCCTCAAGGACCCATGGTTGGTCCTTGAGGGTCGTTCCTTGAAGTTTAAATCCAAAAACACTTGTATTACTTAACGGAGGTTAGTTTACGACTATATTCATTACCTTAAATCTATATAGGCTACTAGTTTTACGTTAGTCTCTAGTTTAGTCTTTCTAGTTTCACCGGGTGTTACAAATATAGCTCAACCTTCCCAGGAAACTCATCACCTCTTTGTTTGTCTTCAGAGGAGGTAAATGTTGAATCCCTTTGATCTTGGAAGTGTCAAGCGCTATGCCTCTCCTACTGACTATAAATCCCAACAGCTTGCCAACTCGCACTCCAAAAGCACATTTAGGGAGATTCAACTTCAAATTATATCGACGTAGGCGATCAAATAATTTCCTCAAATAAGTCAAGTGATCCGAACTTTTGCGGGATTTAATTATGACATCATCTACATACACCTCAATCTCCTTATGAATCATATCATGAAAGATGGTCGTCATTGCCCTCATATAAGTAGCACCGACATTTTTGAGACCAAAAGGCATCACCCGATAATGATATACACCCCAATTCTTAATGAAGCAGTCTTTTCTGCATCTTCTTCATCCATCAGCGTTTCCATTCTATTGACATCCTTTGAGAGGGCGCAACATTGCGGTGACTCACCAAAAAAATATAATTCAATTTAAAAAGAATAAAAGAATTTTAAAATGGTTTAAAGGGAGGCGCCACCTAAATTTTTAGGAAAACTAGGAAACCAATTAACAAATAAACTTTAAAAAAATGTATATGAAACCAATAGATTCTAGGTAAGGGGTTCAAGTTATTTCGAAGGGAAGGTGTTACGCATCCTTCAAAATCCACAACTGAGGTTCCCGACTGAGTTAACTTTTTCAAATTGAGGAGGAAATAACAATAATATACAAATATAATAAACATGTGATATACACAATAATAAAATAAAAAGATCGATATATACATAATACTGAATAGAGAGTATAATTTGAACTTCATTCGAATAGCTTCAATGGGAAGCAACTTTTTGTACCTGTAAAGACACTTAGTAAAAGTGTTAGTACTGAATAAATATGAATAAAAATAAATAAATCGAATAAAAACTTAAAAATAAAAACTCGTCTTATTAAAATAATATGAATTTAAACTAAATTTCCGTCTTTTAAAATGGGGAGGCCTCCAAAATCGACGAAAAGATTTTCTCATTGGCCAATTTTAAATTATAAGTTTAATAATATGATAAAACAATAAAAATAACAAAATAACATTTCAAAGCCGTGAATAATGACAAAACTACAATGTAACAACAGGAACAAAAGAAAAATAAAATAGAACACCACATGTAGTTTCCACCAAAATCTACAATTTTCCAATAATGGTTGCTAAATAAAACAGTGAGAAATCAATTTTAAAAAAGGTAAATAAATACTCATAGCGGAATTAAAAATAAAATAAAATAAAATAATAATAATAATAATAATAATAGGAATAAGTAGCAACTACAATAAAGGCAAACAAAAGAAACGAGGCAAATCAGTAAAATACATCTATGAAATAACAATAACAACAAGATAGTAAATAAATAAATAATAAGAGCAGACTTTACCAAGAATCCATGGCAACATAAAAAATAAGTAAAAAGTATATCAAAATAATATCACATGTTGTCACCAAATCAAAGTAACATTAGTGGAAATTCTTTAAACATTCACAGAAGGCTAACTGAACATTCACAAAACTAAATGTACAAGCAGGAAATGCAATAAAGAAAGTTGGAATAAGAACTTAAAAGAAAATGTTCCAAACATAAACGAACTGGGAACAAAAATAATTGAAAAACAACACAAATTGAATATAAACAACACATGAGTTATATCAGAATGGTAAACAAATCAATACAAAAATAATGGAACTCAGCCAAAACAAAAATAAGAATAATATAATATCCCCACAATCAAACGGTAAAGAGCCAATCACTTAATCGAAACAAATATAACATAGGCTATTGATGAGTCCACAAATTGGACTCATTTAGGGCTATATTTTAATAGAAATTGCATCCTCAAATGCTTATTTTATTTCAATATCTGATGAAAACCCTTAAGTTTCAGGTATTTGAAGTTTGAAGGAAAGCATGGACACTATGTCGCAAAAAAGAAGTAAAAGGCTGAAAAGAATGAAGAAATGAAGGCCTGAGGATCACCGAGTCCACTTGGCGAATCGCCGGAGGGTCTTACTTCGCCTTTTGTTCCAGTGTGCTGATCCCTGAAGGAAAGGATCAAGTCGGCGGAAAAAGGAGAAAATCAGCGCATCGCCGAGAAGTTCCGCGAAGCAGTACCATGTCGCCCAATGACCCAGAGCACGACGATGCGGAAGGCTAGTGCAAGACGGCGATGAACCACACCAAAGGTGAATCACCGAGTTGATTGGTGATCCGACTAATGATGCCGAATGATTCGCTGCAGCACAAATCTGTGAAAACTATAAATACTAGTTAGAGTTGTAGTTTTAGTGGTCGAACAATTATTATAATTTTCATATAGAATAGTACTTTTGATATTTTTTCTCTAAGTTTTAGAGGATTTTGAAGAACTTGAAGATTCAAAGGGTTTCATCTACAAGAATATGAGCTTGGGTCTTTTGGATTCTTCAGTCTTGACTTGTTTTGAGACTTAAATCTCCATACCCATTTGAATGCAAACTCAATTTGGTATAAATTTCTATTTCTTTAGCATGTCTAGCTAAAACCCCAATTCTTGGGGTGTGATTTTGTGAATATGGGTTAGATTAGTTGTTGGGTCTTGCTTGTTCATTTTTTATTTGTTGTTTTGATGTGATTTCATTTAGTAGTTGTGGTGGAACTTAATGAAATTGTAGTTGCAAATACGATTTCACCTTTGTGTTTTCAACCTGCTCGAGAGAGAGGTCGTAAAACTAAGACTACTAAATTGATGACCAGTGCGAGTGGGTCGACATGAGGTTCAGCTCGAGAGAGTGAACCCTAGTCCCATGTCCACACACTCAGCTAAAGAGAGTGAGTGGGTTGAGTCGGAGGCTATTCTTCATGTGGCAAGTGGGTGTCCGAGAGGAACCCGCTTGAAATGGGGTAAGTTGCTCAAGAGAGAGCTTATCCCCTTTAAAGTCTAGCCTAGTCATAAAGATTCAATGAATTTACTACCAGAAGCATGTACCCAATGATTTAGTCTATCCCGTATTCCTATGACATCCCAAAAATCCCGTCTCCATATTAGTATCTTTATTTATTTTTGTTGTTTTTGCTTACTTGTTACAAACCCCCATTGTTAATTGACACTTTTGTGTCACCCCTTAGATTTATCATTTTTTTATTTGATAATGTTTTTAGCTATTACTAATTAGAACTTAATTTATATTTTTATTAATTCTCAAAACCACTCCCTGTGGAAATGATCTCAACCCTTGGTTGGGTTATTATACTATTGTACGATCGTAGACACTTGCATTGGAAGTTGTGTCTTGATTACGCAAACATCAGCTATAGCTGACCGGAGATAAATAAGGAAAATGAAATAAATAATGGAATAAATATAGAAAGAGAATGGATCGGGGACTATATACCGTTTTCTGACCGAATTCGTGTCATCGGAGCTTCGAAGTTGTTGGTGCTCCCTGCTTTTCGCCGATTTTGTTCTATTTTTCCGGTGCTCCTGGCTAGAGCTTGAAACTCATTGGAGTTCACTGGAACACTATTTTATTGTGGTTATGATAGCTCAAAAATTGATGTTCGCTGAGGGTACTCGTTCGAGGGAGTAAGGGAAGGGAAAGGGAAGGCGGCGACCCTTGCTAGTTTACTCCAGTTTTTGAGCGGTGGTGGTGGAGTTGTTGTTGTTTGGGGCTGTGTTTCTAGTGGTTTTTTGGTGGTGAACTAGTGGCGTTTTGGTTCTGAAAAAAGAATGTGGAGAAGGTCTGGGTTTCCATTTTTGTGGCTGTTTTCTGATGAGTTCTTGGTAGTTTCGAATGGGGTTCGATTTGTGGATGGCTGGGGGTTTTGGTGGTATGCTCGTGGTAGCAACCAAAGGGAGAAAGGAAACGGAGGTTGTGGCTCGCTACTCCGGTGGAGTTCGTCCTTTCACCATTAATAGCGTTATTGGAGGAAGAAGATGGAGAGTGTAATGGAACTGCTGTCTGGGTGGAGTCTTTATGCCGTGAGGTGTGATTGTTCACGGCATGGTTGCTTCGTTGCCAGAAAAATGAAAAAAGGGAGAAAGTCTTGGAGGCGGTGAAGAGATTTACTGGTTGTTTACAGATGTCTTTGGGCGTTGGAGAGGGAAGAAAGGGTAGTGGTGGCTGGCTGTTGTTTGGAGAAGAGCCTGGTGAGATTTCAGTGAAAAAATAGAGAAGAGGGAGATGGGACTTTTGGTGGTGGACTCGCTGGAATTTGGAGGAACTCCGGTGAGCTTGTCACCGAAAAATTATCAACACTAAAAAAATTCTAAGACTAAAAAATCTGAAAATTATCTTTAAAATTTATCCACCACCCCTTAATTTAATGAGAAAACTATTCTTTAAATAGGGAATTGAAACCTACTAATAGTACAATACCACTATCTTAAAATCGTGGGCCAAAACCATCGGTTAATAAAATATCTGTATATGAAATCCTATCCATATCAGAATGAATTTCTGGACTCTACAAAATATCAAAATGATTGTTAACAAATGTAACAGATAAAATGAATATGAAAAAATGTAATGAATGTAACCAATGACATGTAAAAAATATAATTTAACAGAAATAATGATTTTATAAAAATTAAACAAATATTTGAACGTATTCAACCGGCTATGACAAAATAATATAAACAGAATTAACCGATAAAAATCCTAATGCTTTGAGAATAAAGATAATTATCAACAAATTGCATTAAAATAGCAAAACATGTATTTTGAACTATTTTAACAAATAAAATAATTAACAGTATTAATTTTAAAAATATCAGACCAAAATTTGGTTCAACAACTTGCCCCTTTGTTTGATTAGGATCGATGAAAGAGATCCTGGTCAAACAAAGTTGACGAACCTAAATTTGGTTTGATAAAATTTGAACAAAACAAAATGAGACGTTAGTAGAACTTTTGAGCAATACTCTATGTCCATCGACGGGGCTGAAAATGACAAACAAAAGGCAAGGATTGATTGTAAGCTGAACAACATTCACATACCTTCAATGCTACTTTAAAATTTGCACAATGAAGGTAGTGTACCTTTTCGAAAGAAGGATTGTGTGAATAACATGTCACTTTGAACAAGGTGACGAATTAACTTGTCTCTTGAAAGGAAGACGACCCAATTTGAATATAACATGTCACTTTGAACAAGCTGACAACCCAACGTGTCTCTTTGAAAGGCGAACGACCCAACTTGAACTTAATGTGCCATTTGAAGGGAAATGGCAACCCAATCTTGAACTTAATGTGCCATTTGAAGGGAAATGGCAACCCAATCTTGAACTTAAAGTGTTACTTGAAGGGAGATGACGACTCAACCTGTCTCTTGTAAGGCAGACGACCCAACTTGAATATAACATGTCACTTTGAAAGAGGTGACAACTCAAAGTGTCTCTTTGAAAGGCGGACGACCCAATTTGAACATAACATGTCACTTTGAACGAGGTGACAACCCAACATGTCTCTTTGAAAGGAGGACAACCTAATTTGAATATAACATGTCACTTTGAACGAGGTAACAATCCAACGTGTCTCTTTGAAAGGCGAACGACCAAACTTGAACATAACATGTCACTTTGAACGAGTTGACAACCCAAAGTTTTTCTTTGAAAGGTGAACGACCCAACTTGAACATAACATGTCACTTTGAATGAGGTGACAACCCAAAGTGTCTCTTTGAAAGGCGGACGACCCAACTTGAACATAACATGTTACTTTGAACGAGGTGACAACCCAACGTGTCTCTTTGAAAAGCGGATGACCCAACTTGAATATAACATGTCACTTTGAACGAGGTGACAACCCAACATGTCTCTTTGAAAGGCGGACGACCCAACTTGAATATAACATGTTACTTTGAACGAGGTGACAACCCACCGTGTCTCTTTGAAAGGAGGATGACCCAACTTGAACATAACATGTCACTTTGAACGAGGTGACAACCCAAGTGAACTTAACGTGCCATTTGAAGGGAGATGACAACCCAATCTTGAACTAAATATGAATGGTGTAACACAAAATCTGCAATAACAATGTTAGTAACAAATGAAACATAAATTATGTAAACATGGTCTCATATGAACAAGGTATTAACCACTGCAATGATTCAAACATAATAACATCATGAATAAAGAAACTGTCAATTTGAAATGGAATAACAAAATAAAAAGTGTCATTTTGAACGGTATGACAAACCAATTTAAAAAGAGCATCATTTTGAATGAGATGATAAACCTTTTTTAAAATAAAAAAAATAAAACAATATCTAAAATAATAAATCAACTTTTAAAATGTCATTTTGAAGGGTATGACTACCCAATTTTAAAAAGATGTCATTTTGAAAGACATGACTACCCAAATTTAAGAAAATATTATTTTGAAGGGTATGACAACCCAAATTTTAAAAAATGTCATTTTGAAGTATATGACGACCCAAAAATACAATTTTAACTATGAAACGGTCCACAAAGTTACTTTGGACAAGTATCAACTATGAAACAGTCCACAAAGTTGGTTTGGACAAATATCAACAATGAAACGATCCACAAAGTTGGTATGGACAAATATCAACAATGAAATGGTCCACAAAGTTACTTTGGACAATTATTGAAAAGTGGCTGTCAACCCATTTTTATTTTATGAACAATGAAACATATTTTAACTTGGTTAGCACCAACAATAGTATTGTACAAAAATTCCTCACAACTCTTTATTTTTCAACTGAGATTGATTTTGAGGTAATTTCTATGGATTCAAGTGGTATCTCAAATGTATTCAAGTAACGACAAGATTTGTCCATCTTGCTACAAACAAAAGCTTTGAACTAGACCTAAAATCATATTTCAAGTGCCCTCACTACAAAGAAAGTCCCAATTTGCACACATTTAAAGTATTTTTATTTGGGAACATGCAAAAGCACACTCACACTCAGATAAAAAGTTCAACACATACAAATGTGATACCATAGGCTTGGCCTTCATGTAAATATCCACTAATGTGAGAATATTTGCAATAAAATATTTTATTTATTCATAATGTAGAATATTTTATTTCAACATACGAATAATTATGCTTGCAAACACTTTGTACACTTTGTCCCACGGGCATGAGAACCAGAAGCAACTGAAGTATTATCCCATCATGCCTGTCATCCTATCTGACATGTACGTGCTTTGGGAAGGTGTAAGGAAGGGCATCGTTATTTTTAGGGCTGTAACCTCATCCTCCAATGGTGGATAATGAGCCACTTGTCGAAGGGACACGGGACTCAAAAGGTCCATACCCTCAATGAACATAACGGTCTTAAGAATTTGAATGAGATGTTGTTCTGGGCGGATTTAGAAAATAGGAGAACCATAGAAAAATGGGCTCAGATTTTCTCCGAGTTAAGAGAAGAAGATATTCAGTGGATGTTTGATTGTTTCATCTCAATGGATGTCATAGTACGAGGAGACATACAACTTGTACTTCCTCTACCAGGTATTTAGGGTATCCGTACATGTGCACCCATCCGGGTCCTGAGGTAGTTCGGAAGAAAACAAACCACACCCCCGAACACATACTACCGTGTCTATGTGTTCGACATCGGGGATGATAGAGTTCTTAACGCTTCAGACATGCTGAGAGAATGGAAGCAAGTAGTGTGGATGGATAAAGACACCATTGTCGCGGACCGATTTAATACTGGGTACGACAAAACCTACAAAGCTTGGTTGAAAGACAATTTGCAAGGCATCTCCTTCCCAGTTCCAAACATCTACCGCAGTTTGGAGGACAAAGAATCCACGACTTTGATAGAATTGAGAGAGGTCAAAAAGAAAGCTTGGGAATTGCATAATGAATTCCTCCGAAAGCAAGAGGAGGATAAATACCCCCTCGAGAGTGTACCTCAAGAATTAGAAAGCGTGAGGAGCGATTTGGGGGAGCTCAACTCATGGATTGAAGGTAAGAAAGGAGAAATGCGGTTTAAAGATAGGGAAGAGAAAGGGTGTCGGTTCGACAGATACTTGCTGATGATTCATTACAGGCTTCAACACCACATGGGACAAAATAAGAGAAGCAAATCAGAAGCGGGGCCGTCGGGGACATCTTAGTAGATTTCACCCCTGTGTGGGTCTTTCTATGTGTATCTGTTGTTATTTTCCCCTGCATGGGATTGCTTATATTGTGTTGTGGTAATCTTTTCAAATGACCCCTGCTTGGGCCTTTCCTCTTGTATTTCCCGTTTATTTCCTATTTCCCCTACTTATTTTTGCTTTTTGAAAATTATTTTATAAATGCGAAATTTGCTTTGGGGTAATGAAATGGTTCAGTTCTACACATATGTCTTTCAAATATGCTAGGCCTACCCTTGGCACAAAAGGTCCGCCTACTTGTTTAGGACGCGCATTAGCCGCTTGTGTGCTTTAACTATTTATGTGATAATGTTGCTTTGAATGAGGATATCTTAGCCCACTACTTTTCAAAAAAATTCTAAAATTCTCTACAAATACAAATACAAGTCACTACCCAAAATGTTCGACAAAAATTCCCTAAGTCTTGAGTTTCTCAGCCAAAAATAAAATCCTACCACCAAATCCTAAGACATTACTCTGTCATCTCAGGAAAGGTAAATCTGCCGCTAAGATGGAAAAAATCCAGAATGTCGAGGTGGAGCTGACTGAGGAGGATTTAAGGATGAAACTGCATCAGTTCAACCAGGAGATCTGAGAAATGGAGGAAAGAGGAATAGAACTAGAATTTGCTACCACAGCCGCACTATCCAAAAGTGCAGCATTAGACGTGGAGATGGAGACTAAGAAAGTGAAATTAGCTATCATGGATGAAGAGATAACTGCTATGCGAAATAAAGACGAGGATATAGCCTTGAGGCTTCAGAAGCTACGTGAAAAATACCCTCTCCTGGATAAAGAAGTCTGTGTCCCCGAAGACACTAAACCTGAAGTTGTTGAAGAAGAACCCGAGAAAGATATTGTCTATATGCCTCCTTTCCAAGGACGTTTGAAAGAAAGGGACGAGAAGATCACCCTCCAAGCATATAAGCAGACACATAGAAAGCTGAATTGAATGATGTTGATTGGGCTCGCAAGCGGATTGATCAGTTAACATTGACTGATGAGAAGAGAATGGTTGTTGTTTGTCGTGGTCAACTGTATTGACAAAGAATGATTTGTGCTTTCCATAAGAAAGTAAGAACCAGGATATTCGAAATTGGCCAGTTAGTTCTCAAATGCATTTTTCCTCACCGGGATGAGTATAAAGGGTAATTTACACCAAATTGGCAAGGACCCTACATGGTTTGCAAAGTGTTATCTGGAGGTGCCTTGGTCCTGTTGGAGATTGTAACACTCCGGAAAATGGTAGGTTAAACTAGAGCCTAAACGTGAAGGTTGAAAATCATAAAATGACTCCAAGTAGATTGGAAGACCTTCAAGAGTTGAAAAGAGGGTTATAAGGGTCAAAGCCAAGGGGTAAGTGCCAAGGCAAAGGGGCCAAGCCAAGGCAAAAGGTCAAGGATGCCCCCAACTTGAGCATACTGCCCTACCTTCACGAGTGGGACCACGAATCGTGGTCCACTCCATAGCTCGTGAACCTTCCTTGGCCATGGAAAATTGGCAACCGAAATTCCTAGCCACTACCTCAACTTCATGGAAGGGACCACGGCTCGTAGTCTTGACCACGGCTCGTGGAGCCCTTCATGAAGATGACTTAGGCATGGTGTCTTGGTGGCACGAAGTAGCCTAGATACTGCCTCACCCTTCACGAGTGTGACCACGGATCGTGGTCATCACCAGGGCTCGTGAAGATGCCTTTGGCGAAGGAGCCTTGTGCTCCAAAATCTTAGCCACTGCCACATCTTCACGAGCAGGACCACGAGTCATGGTCAACACCATGGCTCGTGAACTTCCTCTTCTCTTAATATTACTCTCTCTAAACTCAAAGAAGAAGAAAGGAGCAATTGGAGCTAGGGTTTATGGATTTCAAAGTTTCTTCCTCAAATTTCTTGGCGATTTCTAATCAAGGTATGGTTGCTTTTCATATATAGGTAGTTTCAAAAATTAGAGTCCCCTCAAAAGTTGGTTTTCAAGATTCTAATTTCCCCCAAACCTAGGGTTTTCAATCTATGTCATGGGTCTTCTTCCAAAAATGTTTTCAATTGTTTATTTATGGTTGATTATGGTTGTTTATGAGGAATTATGGTTTTGATTTATTGAGTATTGTTGAATTATGATAAAATCTCCCCATGGACCCATGATTCCCCCATATTGATGAATTATGAATTGATGATGTAGGTTGGTTAATATTAGAAGTATGTCAATTGATTGTGTTTATGATGCATTAGTTATTGAATCATGAAATCCCTCCTATATCATGTAGTAATTGTGTATGTTTGGGTTGGTTGTGATTCATGGCCATTGTAGGGAAAAAGTATGAGGGTTTGTACATATTTTATGAGAATTGTGTATGAGCTTATGATTCACTTAGAAAGTGAAGATCCTATGATAATTGTGTAATTGTGGTATTGTTGTAAGATCATTCTCTCCTACCCTTACACATGACTATGTATGTTATGTTCTTCACTATGATAGTATTGTTGTGTTGAATGAAAGGCTATTCGCACGAACACACTATGAATATGATGTGACAGGTTTACTCACATGTTGATGATTCTAAGGTTGAAAGGACATTCTCACCTAATGATTCTATGAGCTACTATGATACCATGTTGACTTGAGTGCCTAGTGCATTCTTTCATGAACATGAACTTAAGTAAAGACTTGATATGATTTTTAAAGGGAATTATGCTTAGCACCGAGTGGATATGAAAAATGAGATGGAAGCTTTTACGTTAGAAATTTCGGCTTCCCAATGTAAGTTATCTCATGAGATGGAAACCTTTCACGTTAGAAAGTCTGGGTTTCTAGTAGCAATCTCCTTATCCCATAAATATGTGCCCACATAGGTCTTTAGCTAGTGTATTCACCTAAAAGCTATTATGTTTGTTCTACCTTAGGCAAGTAGGACATCTCTTTTCGGTGTGGGGGGGTAAGACACCACATTCCTTGTAGCTCACATGGTCTATGTCAGTTAAGGCTAAATATCCCTATATGATAAGAATATGAATTATGTTAAGAACATGGATTTTAACTATGACTTCTCAAGAGGTACTACTTAGTATGAGTGGGGGTATGTTACTCCATTTATGCATTGCACAAGTAGTCTTTAAGAGGGGTTGTGGTGAGGTTCTCTTATGTTATGAAGACTTATGAATTATGCACGTACGATATGTATGGTTGTTAAGGTTGATTTTACTTGCTACAAGTTATGAATATGAATGTTTCCTTGTATATAAGTATTGGCTATGAATTAGGTTAAGGTGTGATATGTATGATGTTGGTGACCTAGAAGTGGTACTTAGCATTTGGTAGGGTTATGGGATCTTGCCTTTGAATTGCACTAGTATAGCTTTGGGGTTGGTTATGATATGGTTTGACATATGTTTCTTCAGAAATTTGTATGATGGCTTTTAAACTTGATAAATGCATGGTTTCAACTAAAT